>UELX01001616.1:0-41058 GCA_900480035.1 Eupelmus urozonus | reverse complement strand
AACAATGAATATTTCTATGACAGCACTTCAATTGTAAAATAGAAATCGTCAGTCTTTTCAGTATAATAAATTTAGAAATAATTTATAAAAAATCTAAAAATTTATCCAAAATTTCAAATATACATTAATGAATATAATAATAATTCGCAACTTATATGAATAAGTATATTTTCTTAGTTTATATTTGCTACTATATATGCTCTTTTTTACTGAATATTGAAGTTACGATTTATTTTATTATTTTAACAAAGACAGTTACTTCATAAACATAAATGCGTCTTGCAAAAAATTAAAGTTCGTTCTTATTATAACCAATCTCGATATACAGTTTCGAAATTCTTAGCGGCACTAGAACCCGATCGGTGCAAACTATCACATATAATATCTAGATTTATTTCATTATTTTCCAAAGATTTCAAATATTGTGTCTTATTCCCGTTCTTGTCAAACCATAAGTTGTATAATTGTATAAAAGATTTTGCAGCCTTCGATCCAGACATTTTGAAGATACGACAAATTTTAATGAAATGAATTCCGTTTTCTTCTAAAACCTTTAAGTATCGGTTTTTATTTCCCTTTTTATCGAACCAAACCTCAAAAAGATCTACATAAGCTTTTCTAGAATTACTTCCTGCGCCAGATAAAATACCACAAATATTCGATATTTTTATTCCATTTTCTTCGAGTACCTGTAAATAGCGTGTTTTATTTCCCGTTTCATCAAACCATAGATCACATATGTCTTTGAAAACTTTTACAGCATTAGTTCCGGCACCTGATATCATATTAGATATGTTGGATAATTTTAATCCATTTTGTTCAATTACTTCTAAATAGCGTGTTTTATTTCCTTTTTCATCAATCCAAAGATTATACAAATCTTTAAAAATTTTTACAGCATTACTTCCTGCACTTGTCAAGATATTACACATAGTACTTATTTTTATCCTATTTTTCATTAAGTTTTCTAGATATTGGGTTCGATGTCCATCTTCATCAACCCAAAGATCGCACAATCCTTTAAAAGCTTTAGCAGCACTAGAACCTGCTCCGTTAAGTATATTGCTCATACTCGTTAGTTTTATTCCATTTTCTTCTATTATTTCAATATAACGTCTTTTTCTGCCTTTCTCATCAAACAAAACATGATATAGTTCTTTGAAAACTTTTGCTGCCTTAGTTCCTGCTTTATGTAAAATACTAGATAAACTAGAAAGATTTACAGAATGTTTTTCTAGAACTTTTAAATATTGTATTTCATTTTCTTGATTATTGAACCAAAGATTATATAACTTTTTAAAAGCTTTTACTGCGCTCGATCCAGAGCGATATAAAATAGAAGACATACTTACTAAATTTACATTATTTTCCTCTAATGATTTCAAATACTGTGATTTCTTTCCCCGTTCGTCAAACCATAAATCATATAAATTTTTAAAAACTTTTGGAGTATTAGATCCAGCACCTATTAAGATATTAGACAGTGAAGTCAAATCTATTTTATTTTTTTCTATAGTTTTTAAATAATGTGATTTATTTCCGTTTTCGTCAAACCAAAGTTCATATAATCCTTTGAATGCTTTTGCAGCATTAAATCCGGCACCATACAAAACATGACATATAGTAGTTAAATTAATACCATGCTCTTCAAGATTTTTTAAATAATGTCTTTTATTGCCTTTTTCATCAAACCATAAATTATGCAAGTTTTTGAAAGCTTTTACAGCTTGGTATCCTGATCCCCTTAATATAGTTGTTACATCTACAAGATTGACTCCATTCTCTTCCAGAACTTTTAAATATTGCGTTTTATTTCCATGTTCATCAAACCACAAATCATATAAATTTTTGAAAGCTTTAACAGAATAAGATCCTGCACCGCTTAAAATACGACTCATACTACTTAAATTTACTCCTTCTGCTTCTAGAGCTTTCAAACATTGTGTTTTATTACCTTTATTATCAAACCACAGATCACAAATATTATCAAAAGCAGTTATAACATTGGACCTTGCACCTCTTAGAATGCTAGATAAATGAGCTAGATCAATACCATTTTCTTGAAGACGTTTTAAATGCAGTGTTTCATTTCCTTCATCATCAAATAAATGATGATACAAGTTTTTAAAAGTACTAGCAGCATTTGATCCAGTTCCGTTCAAAGTACTAGATATGTTAGCTAGATTTATTCCTTTCTCTTCTAAAGTTTCCAGATATTTTGTTTTATTCCCTCCTTCATCAAACCAAAGATTGTATAATTCTTTAAAGGCTTTTGCAGAGTTAGATCCTGCGCCGTGCAAAATACTAGACATATTTGCTAAATCGACTCCATTTTCCTCTAAAATTTTTAAATAGTGCGTTTTTGCCCCTTGCTTATCAAACCACAAATCATATAAGTCTTGGAAGGCTTTTGAAGAATACGATCCGGCCCCGTTTAAAATACTAATCATACTGACTAAATTAATTTCTTTTTCTAATATTATTATACATTGTCTTTTATTTTCCTCTTCATCGAACCAAAGATGGTACAAATTTTGAAAAGCTTCTGCTGCACTAGACCTTGCTCCTCGTAAAATACTAGATATATGAGTTATGTTAATTTTGCATTTTTTAAATGCCCTTAAATATTTCGTTTCATTTCCTTCTTCGTCGAACCAAAGATCACATAACTGCTTGAAAGCTTTTACTGCATCAGATCCAGTTTTATTCAAAATGCAGGAAATATTGGATAATTTTATTTTATTTTCTCTCAAGATCTGTAAATATTTTTTTCCTTTATCTAATGTTAAAAAGTCTAAAAATTGATTAAATGGAGCTGTACCCTCTAAACCAATTATACTTTTAGCTAGTTTAATTTCTTCATCAATATTTATACTTTGGATTTCTTTGTAACTAGATCTGTTATTTTTTATATCTTCCAAAAGTTCTCTCATTACTCGTTCTGTAATAGAACCAAGTACATGAGACTCTGACCAGCGGAGTGCAATTTCTTGTAATTCTTCATAATTGTATGGAACATCATGTTCATTTATTTCAGATTTTATATAGCCATTAAACTCTTTACTACTGGGTTGATTACATGCAAAAATTAGTTTATGCACAAATTCCTCTTTTATATCATGCTCACTCTTATCAGAAAATCCTTTATTTGGATTTTTCAAAGATGGAAATTTTAATAAATCTAGGAGCACATTTGTTTGGTCTTGGTCAAATTGATACAAACTATCACTGTTTATATATGAACAATGTCTTAAAATTTTAAATCTTTTCTTTTCAATATCTACTTTATTAAATTTAAAAGGATAAAAATCTTTAGTGCGTCCTTTCTTAAATATATTTTCTTTTGTAAGCTCTAGACTAGCATTTGTAAAAATGATAAAAAACTTTATGTTTTCATTTCTTTCTAATTCTTCTATAAACAAACCAAAATGCTTATTAAGACAAAACATAGTTTTTCCCTCTTGTATCTTTGTTGGAAATAATTGGCTGTAACCAATATTTTTATCTGAATTTTGAGCTTGAATGCAAGTTATTTTATCTTTATAATTGATTGCAATAATGTTAAATATGCCATTTCCCTTTATATTTACATAAGATATTTTTTTGTACAAAAACATTTCATGTAACGTACATAACAATAAATTAAATTCATACATAATTTCTTGTTTAGATTTATCTGGAACTACCACATTCTGTATTACTTTTTCTTGCAAGTCTGTGTAATCGTATTGAAAATTGTCTAATTTGTTTTTAATAATGATTTTCAATTCTTCTCTACTAGGTTGATTGACTGCAAATACTAATTTACTAATAAATTTTTCTTTTATTTCAGTTTCAAAATCCTGAGAAAGTTTTTTCTCTTTTATTATTTTTTGCATAGCACGTGAAATTTCTAATCGTTTTAATAGTTCTTCCTTTGCCACTTTATCTTGCGAAAATTGATAAAAAGCAAGTTCTTTTATACTTTTTTTGATGAATAAAAAATGTTTTAAAAGATAGCATTTTTTAATATTTACATTATCAAATTCAAATGGATAGAAATTTTTAAATCGACCATGTTTAAATTTATTTTCATTTGTAAGATCCAAGTTTGAATTAGTGTAAATAACAAGATATTTAATATTATCTAGTAAATTATCTGATTTACTAATTTGATATTTAACAAAACTCTCAAAATAATAATTAATTGCGAAACGTCGTTTGTTTTTTAAAAATAACTTAGCATAACTAATACAATTATCTGTATAATGATTGTCTATATTTTCGACTTGTACATAAACAAAATTTTCTTCATCACATATAATAATATTGTTAAAACGATCAATTTCAGAATCTTCAAACGTTATTTGTACCGATGAGTACTTATCTTCATAGATAAATTTTTTGAGCAAACAAAATACTGATAAGTCTAACTGATACATAAGTCTAATCAATTGATGAGAAAAATGGTTTCTAAATTGATTAGTTTCAAAATCATTTTCCAACTCTTTAGACAAATTATGCCTAGATTTTTCATCACCATTACTACAAAATTCTGAGTGAAATTTTTTTGATTTGATATCCTCTATATCTGTGGAATGTTTTCTTTTTTTAGAACTTATATCCATCTTACCTATTTTCTTTAGTTCATTGGTGTTATTTAATTCTATTTAAAGTCAATTTCCTTAGTTCTAAAGTGATCTTTTTCCTAATAATACAAATATTATTAGTCCGAAGGCAATCGATAACATCTGTAAAATAAAATGATTTAACATAGTTAATAATAATATTTAATAATATTTTTTAATAAACATGTTTCTCTTTATTTCTATTCAGATATTCATACCTATATATTCAGTTTTACCCAATTCATTCACAGTAGTAGTAAAAAATCTTCGAAATGTCATTCCTTTTGAGGTTAGGTCGCCTTAAACACCGTTAGTTCCGCTGCTAGTATTTTCTAGCTTCAACTTTGATAATAATTCAGCAGTACATAACATAACACTGTGTCAATTCATTTCAGAATTCAAACTTTAATTCAGGTATATCCATATCCCAGATGCTCCGACATAAAAGTAAACACAACACTCCTCCCATATACACACTAGCACGTGGTACTCAACACTTCCCTCGCTTTTCGTACTTGCCGCGTATCAAAAAAAAAGTAAATAAGCTCCGTAGATAAAGTCGCAAGTAGCACCTATCGCCATCTTCCGCTAAATTCCATTGAAGTTACGATTCTCGCGAATACATACACCAGCAATACTTCTACACACACAATCGCACAATACACGTGTCCTCTGAAAGACCCGCGCAGATGTATATAATTCCGGACAAATGACGTCAGCCGTCGGTACGGAATTCCCTGACTTATCCACCAAACACGAGCAAAAAACCAACCTGCGCGCGCGCGAGCAAGACAAACATATATATATAAAGAAGAAAGACGCAGAAGCGCCCGCGCTTATACTGGTAGGCGTACATACTCTATACATATATACACACGGCCAGCCGTTCCTACGTCACCGACTCGCAAAAGAGAAGAGAAGGAGTATAGCCAGTCGCTCAGGCCAGCAAAACGATATGCCTTCTCCCAACGAGCGGATGTGAAAGTCAGTATCGCCGCGCTCTCCGAGAAACCGAACAACCGCGCGCGGACTACCTCACCACATTTTCGCGCGAGACGCAATATAAAAGAACCAGTCTCCCAGCGCGAGGTGGCAACGCGTTGTTTATTAGTCATCGAAAATCCAAGTGTCCGCGCGCCTGACAGCGCGACGTTAATCCGCCAAGACGCCCCTCGACTCTCTGGCCCGCCGTCCTCGTCGCCGTCGCCGTCGCCGCCTCCGTCATCATGGAGGTGCTGGACCCGAGCGTCTCCAGGGACGATCAGCCGCTCTGTCTCAACGACTCGCTTCAGAAAGGTCTGCTATTCTCTCTCTGTTTACGTTTGGATAGAGAAGGCGCGTGTGTGCATATAGCTTTTTTTTTTTAGTTAGGAACACACGCGAGCCAGCTGAGCTTTCTGCTATTGTTTATTTTGATGTAGCCTTCGCGCGCGCGCGGGAGGCGAAGGTTTTTTTCGCCAACGTGTCCTAAAAAGAAGTGCGGGCTGTCAGTGAGCGTGAAAGAAGGCAGGATGCTGGGGGCATGAGCGGGCAAGCGCTGACTAACGGAATGACACAATGGTTATAATGATAATAGTAATGGGCTAGGATTTTATCGAATTTTTATGCTGCTTATGAAGGTGCGGATGGGCGCCGAGCGGAGCGACTTGGTTTTTTTTTTGGTCGGATGGTTGAGTAATGGGAGTATAATGTAAGGCTGGGAGTTGGGAAAGTTGGAAAGGGGGAATGTATGATGAGTTTTTTGCTGGTTTGACTTTTGTGTTTTTCCTGGTTTGGCAACTTTTGAAGAGTGTTTCGCTGGTACACTGACCAGTGATTGTTAGAGGCACGTTATTGCAATTATCTTTAATGGTTTCCTAGAAAAACATTAAAAAAAAATTGCTTATCAAGATTGTTGTAGCAAGCAATACAGAGAGAAATTACGTTTTTTTTTTCATTTTCCGAGAGAATAATGGTTGAATTGTAGTTAACATTGGCATTAATTATCTGAAACTTGATATGACCTATCTTCTCTGCATGATATCAAAAATAAATCAACTGTGAAATTATCTGCATTGTTCGTTGATATCAAGGAAAAAAAATTATCTCTTTAATAGTAGTTTAGTTATGTACTGAATTTTAGACAGTTTTTTTTTAAATGATACTTTATATTAAAAAAAAAATTTTATACTGTCATATTCATTATTTCATTTCTTTTGAAAAGCCTTTACACGTATACAAAATATTCTTTTGTACAATTTGTCAAGTACAGGTCACTATGATTAAGATATGTTCATATCCATTCGGAAGTACTTTGACAGATAAGAACCCATTTAATTAATATTTATCAACACTATGAGTAACAAATAAAGTTTGCTTAAGTTGAAATAATTAAAAAAAAAATTACTTACCTTTTTGGAAAGTATTTTTTAGTATCCTGAATATAATATCTCAATACTCTTCAAATACTTGGATAAGACTTAATAAACATTTTTTCTAATCATTAAAGTATTACTTCACTATTTTGTTTTGAGTCTTATATATAAATCAACTTTGGTAAAACCAGACCTTGAAAACATATTAGTAATAATGTTTTGGTCTTGATAATTTAGTGGGTTTTTTAAAAATAAATAAGATAATTGATTTTGTACTATCATAATAAAAAAACTAAAAAAATTTAGTGTAATGAGTAAATATTTTTTTAAGCCATCTTATTTCTGGCTTAATAATTTTTGCAATAACATTCTTTATGAGACAAACTTGGGTTTTTAAAACACAATCAACCAGAGCTGATGAGATAAGCATGCCATGTGTTATAACAATCAGCTGTTTGCGGAAACTGAGTGTGTAGTGGACAAAGTTAATGCAGATATGTTGAGTCACAACCTTTCTTGTAGATAAATACTTTTCAATGAAAACTATAATTTTCGTTTTTCAGCAAATCCTTTGTTAAAATTTATCTTAAACATTAAATTTTATTAGCTACTTCAAATAAATGACACAAGTAATAGTTTCTATAATATAAAATTTTATTTCATTTCCTCTTTTGTTATATTACTTTTTTAGCTTATCATGAATTCATTTAATTTCAAGCTCTAACAGGTTTGTGTTTTTTGCAGTTCATCCACCTGGGCAGCCAATAGAAGATAGTAAATCATGCATAAAAGCCAGGAAGGTTTTTGGTTTCCTGGGATTTCTGGGATTTGCCTTGGTCTATGCAATGAGAGTTAATTTATCTGTGGCAATTGTTTCAATGGTCAATCAGTCAGCAATTCCTCATACTGAAAATGAAAGTGACATCGATACATGCCCAAAAACTAATCCTGTCAATGCAACTTTTGTTCCAGTAAGTAATTTGAACTGAAGGAAAATTTTTTAATATTTTATTCATCCTTTTAAATTTTTTAAAAATTTGTTTGTGACTTATTCTATAAATGAAGTATACAAATTAACAGGAATTTATTTATTATTAAAATTTATGTTTTAGAGTGCTGGTGAATTTGCCTGGGATGAAAAGACTCAAGGTATTATACTTGGTGCATTTTTCCTGGGATACGTTTTGACTAACGTTCCAGGTGGAAGGGTAGCAGAAAGAGTAGGTGGAAAATTAGTTTATGGACTGGGAATCTTTCTGACAGCTCTTCTCACAGTAGTAAGCCCATTTGCAGCTTACTGGGGCTTATATCCATTTTTAATTATTCGCGTTGCAGAAGGTTTTACAGAGGTATGTAAAATCATAAAATATTTAAAAAGTATTTTTAGTCTTCAGGACACAAAAATCAACTTTTTTCTCAACTATTTTTAGGGTGTCACATTCCCAGCAATGCACAGTATGTTGGCACATTGGGTGCCACCATTAGAAAGGAGTAAATTTGCTGCTTTAGTTTATGCAGGTTAATGTTTAAACAAAATCCCATTTACAAAATTTAACCTACAATGATAAAAAATATATAATTTAATTTTTACTTAATACTATACTTTAAGGTGCAAACTTTGGAACTGTTATTTCTTTACCCTTAAGTGGCTGGTTATGTTCATTAGAGCTTTGGGGTGGCTGGCCACTCTCATTTTATTTATTTGGTAGCCTTGGAATTGTATGGTATGTGTTTTGGTTACTATTCGTTTTTGATACACCTGCAAAGCATCCAAGAATTGATCCCCAAGAGAGAGCATACATTGAATCTCTTGTAGAAGCCAAAGATGATGTAAGTAAAAGTTACAGGATTAGGAATATAACATTAAAAAATTTTAAATTTATTATAACTTTGAATGTTTATCTTCTTTAGAGTAATAACGCTGGTGTACCGTGGTTATCAGTATTTACGTCTCTTCCAATGTGGGCAATTGCTATAACTCAATGCGGTCAATCATGGGCTTTCTACACCCTCTTGACTGAATTACCTACTTACATGGACAGAATTTTACACTTTGACGTACAATCAGATGCATTCCTATCTTCATTACCATACCTAACTGCGTGGATAGTCGGTCTTATAATATCTAGTTTTGCCGACGCTTTATTAGCACGAAATCTTATTTCACCTCTGACATCGTTTAAATTATGGAATACTGTGGCCTCATTGGGACCTAGTCTAAGCTTTTTGGGAGCTATTTGGGCTGGATGTGATCGACTTACTGTGATGATGATGCTGTCTGGCTTAGGTTCTCTTTATGGCGCTGTTTACGCTGGAAATCAGATGAACCATATAGCTCTGGCACCACGGTATGCAGGAACATTGTATGGAATTACAAATGCTGCTGCAAATGCTTGTGGTTTCCTAGCACCCTATATTATTGGACAAATCGTGAACGGTCATGTAAGTTACCGACAAATGCATTATAATCTTTAAAATTAAAAAATTTTATTCTTATGTAAAAATTTTCTAACTATTTTAAACATTTATATTTTTTTAATTAATGTAGGAGACATTGGCACGTTGGCATACAGTATTTTTGTTAGCAGCAGTTATAAACATGACAGCAAATTGCTTTTATCTGCTGTTTGCATCAGCATCTGAACAACCATGGAGTAGGGGTGGAACTTGATGACACATTTCATCAAGAAGAAAAAAGACACCCAACATGATAATCGACATGCCGTTGGATCGTCTTACACTCAGCACATTCTAGTTAACTTCGCTTGATAGTTTTATTTCTTTTACAATGCAATATGAAATTGCAGTTTACTTTTCCAACTAGATAAAAATTAGATAATTTTTTTTTAATTTTAATTTTATTTAACAAAAATATGGGTGCAATTACTATATTTACTTGAAGTATTTTTGTTTGATTTAAAGATCAAACGGTGATGACTTAGGAGGATTTAGAGATTAAGAAAATTGACGCAAGTGCTGACAATATCTGTATAAATTGTTCCGCCGAATCAGCTCTCTTCGCTTTTACCGTACAGTTCTTGATAAAAATTATATTTTTACATTGTATCTATTATTTTTGTCTATGCTTTTTTCTGGCTATGCTCCTGCCATGAATTTTTATTAATGTTACGGCATTCTTCCTGTTTTTATTTTTTTATATTTATGATATCTAATCAGTAAATGATTAGTACAAAGAATTTATAATGTTGCATATTTCATAAAAAATCTAATAGCACAATGTATTGTAAGACAAATATTGAACTTTTCTACTTATATTTTCTGTATTGTTTAAGTATAAAATCTACGGTGCGAATTTGTAAAGAGAATAGTAGGATGAAAAAGCTTTGATACGTTTATAAATTATCAATAATTGATTTGCGTCAATTAAAATTTAATTGAATAGAGATCGAAATTTTCTTTATCAAAAAGAAACTAATAATTATTTATCTATAATGAAGTAATTTTTTAATAAAGCTTTATGAATGAAAAATGTTGAATAATAAAATTATAAAAGATATATATTCTCAGTAGTATTGAAGTAGTTATTCTATGTATAGATGGAAGAGAATTCATAAGATGAATCTTATAAAAATACTAAGAAATCTTGCTGGTACGAGATTTGATGAATGTTTAATGGCATTCAGTTATTTTGTTAGTTGAGAAATTCTAACTTTCAATTGCAACGTTTACATATCGAAAGTTTTTATAACAGGTTATTGAATAAAAATTCTTACCACTTACTTTATAAAATTTATATAAAGAAACTCGCGAAGTAGCTGATTTACAATTTATACCTACTTGTACGTTTAGAAATAAAATTAAAAAGGGATAAAATACATCTGAAAAAGATCTTTCTAAATAATTATCAGTATGAATAATTATATGTACTCTATTTTGGTAATCGTCAATTAAATTCCAATAACAAAACTGGAAAAATATTGATGCAATCCAAAATTGTTACAGACTAGAATAAGATACGTAGTACAAAATATCGCTAAATATTCGAACAAATGATAAAATTTACCTTTGAACATTGTAAACGTTGCTATTGACTATCATAAGAGACTGAAAAAGCTGTTAACTCTATTTCTTCTTATGAACTGCCTTATAAATGTGAATTATTTGTCAACAATAATAATATTAATTACAGTATAATTACTCTTATATAAGCAAAATTAACTTAACTATTGAAGTTAATTAGATTCTTTGTAAATAATTTAGAAAAATGATATTAGAAAAACTTAATTTAGAAGAACGGTAGAGTTAAAAGAAAACTATATTTACATTATCTTAATGTTCTATAAATTTCACGTCTTCAGGTGTATGTAAAAAATATAAAAAGAAAGAGATTGTACGTTACACTTTAAAATTATCGTTGTAAGTCACGCTACATAGTTCCAACGTTATAGGTTGTCTTTTTTCTTTGCTGTTAATTCGAAAATCATATCACGCATACGGCTCAAATTGTTCAATTCATTTGATAGTTTTTGTACAGTTTCTTCTTTTTCAGCAATAGCTATCTGATAACTGTGACACTGTTGAGCCTGCTGCTTGATTTCTTGATTAAGAGCAGCAATGTCTTTTTGATTCGACGAAATTTCTCTGTTCTTTTCTTCAATAATCTGAAATTAATGAAAAATACATTTTATATGAATTATAAAAATGAAAAAAATATGTATATTGCAGGAATAAATGCATATGTAGTATTGCACCTGTTCTCTTTTGTGGAGTATTTTACTCATTTCTTGATTCTTATTTGTTACATCTTTTAATTTATTATTCAATTGATCAACATCAGCTTCAAACTTTTTAATTTTATTTAACAATAACGGGATTTCCTCATTTTGATTTTCTAACTCTTTTATCCGAGCACTGTACAGATCTATTTGACGTTCTTTTTCTAATACAATTTTTTTTAAACCATTAATTTCCTAATAAAAATAAGAACAAATGAAAATGTTTAAACAATTTTTTTAACTTTATTATATGTTTGTTTTAAGTTTACCTGTAATTGTGTAGTATGTGTCTTTTTAGTTTTTTCTTCCGTTTCTTGAATTTTTTTCATTAACGCAGTTTTTTCTGTTTGCGTCCCTTCTAAACATTGTTGTGTGTTAAATAAAACTTGATGTAGCTGACTTGACTGAGCTATAAGCTGCGCTAGTCTGTGCTGGAGACTTGTAGCATGATTAGTAGCTGCTTCTAAGCTTGATTGCATAGTTCTTTCTGCATGCCTCATTGCTGCCATCTTTCAAAAAATTTTAGGCATATTATTCATTTATAAGTAAAGTTTTAGTATACAAATCATTGTTTAAATTTCTTGCATAGATAAATTTATTTCAAGCTATTTGTAAATTTCGAAATAATAATTCCATAAGTAAAAATAATTTGCAAAAAAAGTATTACCTTATATTCATAAAGTTCCATGACTGCTGAGGTAGTTATATCTGATAGCTGATTTTTTTCAAGTGCATTTTCAAGCTTTGAAATAAATGTATCGAGTCGTCCTTCTTGTGCCATAGAAAACAATGGTAAAGAATCATATGTATGATTGCTAATGCAATTTTCTGAAACTTTTGTAATATTTGTTCTTTCTTGGACTAATACTAATGGTTCTAATTCTGTCATACAAAGTGCAACTGCAGATATGCTATAAAGAATAAAATTTTAGCATTTTTATTGCTAAAAGATGTTAGATACAAATTATACATTTAAATTTATTTACCATTCTTGAGGAAATCCTACTTTAGAAGTTAATTGAAGAACTTTTTGTTTTACTTCTCTGTCTCCAGTAAACAATGCTGTAGCCATTATCATTTGCAATTGTTTCTTTTGTAATAATTCTGTATAAAGTGTTAACCAATTTGAATTATTAGTTGCTAAATCTGCTGTCAAAGCTAATGCATGGATGTAAAAATCTGTTGATGGATCCTGCAAGAATTTCATTTGAAATTTTCAATATTTCATTTTCAACTCAAATGTAATATAAATTTTACTCTTACCTGAAAAAGATTTCTTGGCTTTTCAATTAAATTTGAATCATTATTGCACTCAAGTATGGTTTTCATTAAAATTCGCATTTTTAGTACTGAAAATACTTCCAAAACTTTTGTTCTTATAGCAGGTGTTTTTACTAATTCTTGAAACAATTGCATTAATTCTGTCAAATTTTTTTCTATTTCAATAGTACTCTTTTCCTGGTTTCCTTCCATATCATCATCTTCTTTAATTAGTAGAGTTAATACAGATAAATCTAATTCTTCTAGTACTTCTGCATTATTTCTTGTTCGTCGAGAGTCTACAACAATACATCTAATCAAAGCTAATGCTTTGGAGCCAACCTAAATATAACAGATAATATTAAAAAATATTATAAATGTAAGATGATTAGCTACATAAGAAATAAAATAAGATAGTACATATTCTATAGGAACCCATGATATAGCTGTTTTCACAATTAATGGATATATGGGCGTTAAATCTGCTATTTTCAATTTCATTAGTGATGAGAGGAATTCCATAGCAAGACTTGCACATTCTCGATTTGAAACATCTTTTAAAGTTTCTAAAATATTCTCTACGTCTTTGAAGTAACTAAAAGTAAAAAAAGGAGTTTATTAATTATTTATTACATTATTTAATTTTGTCTTATACAGTTACTTAACTTGAGTCATAGCAAATTATATTTTTTATAAAGAAACTTATTTAAATAAGTCACATTTAAAACAACTATTTTATAATTTAAATCATAAATATTAAAAAATGAAACTTACTTTGGATAAGACAGAAGAACTGTTTTGAACCGTTCATTTTGCCTAATGTCATCGAAAAAATCAACTATGTGTCGAAGTAAAAGTACATCTTCATTCTTCAAAGTAGGAATGATATTTGTAAAAGTAACTGAAGCAACATCCAAAATATATGAGTCCAAAATATCACTATTAGCATGTTCTAAAATAATTAACAACTTGCAACACTGCACTCTTATGTTGATATTTTGCCCTCGAGTTCTCACTACACTTTGTAGAAATGTTTTTGTATTAACACTACGCATCAAAGCGTATACAGCAGGCAAATTTTTATAACACAGGTTAACCAATACACCTAAGGAAAGTGTAATGACTTCTTCTTCATTGGATTGAGTTACCCATTGTGACAATGTTGTTATTAAATATGGCAAGTGTGCTTCTTGCCATGAAATTTTAATTCCATATGTTAATTCTTGTAACAATTTTAAAGCTCTTATTCTCTTTTCTGATGTTAAATTTGCCTAATTAAAAAATTTATTTATATTATTAAACTTACAACTGCAGGATATAACAAACTTTGTGAATAAAGTATATTTTATAATTTATAATATAACAAAAAATAATTCATATAACTGGCTATTATTAAATACAACCAAATTTTATATTTTGCAAGATTTTATAGTTATAGAATTTTTACAAAACGAAAATAAAATAAAATATATGATTTTGTTTATTACATATAAGATTATAAAATATTAAGCAATATTTTGAAATCCTTTTTTTCTTCAAATAACAATAATTAACATAATTTATAAAAGATTTACCTCTAGTAATCTTGTTAAAATTGGAGCAAATTTGTAAGTATGTATTAGAGCATGTCGAGCGGTAGAATTTTTACAAGCAGTTTGAAGAACATCTACAGCACTCCAAATTAGACTTGATCTCGATCCTAAAGTGTTCATTAATTCATGAAGACTAACATAAAATACTGCAGATATACTGGATCCAGGATCAAATATACTAAGGTCCAAAGATGCACTTATTGCCTGAAAAAAAAGCATATTTATACATCCATATAACAAATAACTCCCAAATTCAATAGAATAAAAAATCATTGTTTAATGCTTGAAACCTACCCCAAGATTTCTCTGAATGACAGAAGCTGTCGTTTCGCTGGGATGCTTTGAGTACTCTGAAGCTGCAGTCACAAAAGCTCGAATGTGCTGATACTTTTCCATGTTGGAACATCTGGCTTTCAATCACTCAAGTAAGAACGTCACTAACAGAATACTACAAATACACGGAAATCCAAAACAATCCTCAAATCTCACAAGAACTTTGACCAATCCCACACAAAGGAGCCTACCAACGTGACCCGCAACCCTCCCAGAGCACACCTAATCCATGACCAAAACACAGAACCCCAAACTCACTGTCCAACCGCTCAAAATTTAGCAAAAACCACGCACCGAAAACCGCCGACGACCCGGATCCACACGCCGAAGAAACAAAGGACAATTACCACGCGCGACCTGATACAGCCCGCAGGAAGCGCCGAGTGTTACCCGCCTTGTCTGTTACTACTCGCGGCGTTCATTTTTAAATGCCCTCGCATTTTCAAACTAACCAATCGCACTCCATAAATTCACGCTCGCAGCCCACCTAGCGGCGAGTCGCGCAAACTCCGCGCTATCTGCCTGGCCAACGGTCGCACAAGTATGTATCCTAGCAGAATTGCAGTGTGGCTCTAGCGCCGCGTAGTGAACGTACGATAAGCTGCAGTAAACGTCACGGATGAAATCCGAACTGGAGAACCGTAATAAAAGCCGCGCGTAGCTCGTCTCTTTAAAGTCCAAACAATATAACGGATAATGTTGCGCTAGTGCGTTTTGGCAGGTCAGTAACGCCGCGCGTTCTGTGATTGCGAGGAGACAGTGGATGTAGTTTCCGTGAAGTGCTCGGTGTGTGCGTTAGCATAGTTCTATGAGATACGGATCTATACGTCTTTTTTATGCGCCCACGATGCCGTGTGTGTTACAACACAGCCACCTAACCTCCCTGCAATGCACATTTTTTTGTTTAAAAGTACTCTCGGCCAGCGAGTTTGGTGTTACGCTTGGCTGCTCTCGCTGATAATCGCCGATGTTGTTTGTTAATCGGGCCCGCCGCTCGGTTTTAGCTGTCGCGCTCGGGTTTGCTAAGTAATAACATTGCTATTAATAGACTTGGGGGATTCGGATTAATTAGCGTTAATTATTGCTCTGGGTCTGAGATTGTGATCCCTTGGGCTTGAGTGCACCTTTGTTTCTTGATTGCAACTGCGCATTTTGATTATTTTTTGCTTGTTGTTCGAGACAAAGTTGCTACCTTGCACATGATACTATTATTATTTTACTTAGCGTATAGCTTACAATTGTTATGGTAGTGATCGATGATCATCGGAGTATCTTGTGACAGAGACATATGTAATTTACACCCACGTATAACATTCTATGTATAATTAACTTAAAAAAGCAATGTTATAAATACAATTATCACTTTATCTCGAGTCAGTCGCTCTTCAAGTCTTGTCCGGATTCAATGCTTCAGATCAGCTTCTTATGTGATATGGTTGTTAATTTGACAAGTCTATTAAATTATTAGTTTGCATAGTCTATTAACCTTAACAAGTGATACTTACTGAAAATGTGCATTGCAATTTCCACAAAAAAACATAAAAGTGCTATAAAAAAGTGTGTTTTTATTATTTCAGTAATATTTGTTAGTGAGTGAACAATATAGTGTTTAAAAATGTCTGATAAACCATCGGGAATAAGGCCACCATCAAAAATTGGTCGACCAGCTTGTACAGTGACTCCAAAACCTGCTATACCACCTTCACCGTCAAGCTCAATAAGTAAGTGGTTTTGGATAAGAAATTTAACAGAAACAAGTTAATTCTGGATATAAATGTTTGTGGTTTCCAATTAATTATATTTGGATAGTTAAAATTTCTCTAGATATATACATTAGTATAAAGAATCCATGTAATTTTTTATTGATAAAAAATAAAGTTATTCATAACATTTACATTTTCCTATAAATAAGTGTTTTATTTATTTTTAGACTAAAAATGAAATTATTTTTTAATTATAAATTTTTTCTATTCTGCACAGTAAGTTATATTATTTGAAAATTAATAATTATTTATTTAAAAACCTAATTATTTAACATAGAAAAACAACAAAATTCCCATAACAACTAATACATAATTCATGTATATGAAATTAAGTTTTTGTATTATAATATAAAAATGGGGTAAGTATTCTAAATTATTTTATTTCTATTTTTATACTTACGTTCAATACGAAATAAATAATTAATTTAATGAACTAACGATGCATAATTTATTAAAAGATCGAACTTAAATATGATTAGCGAAAATTAATATTAAAAATAATAAATTAATTATAAAGTGCAGCAACAATTAAAATCGACATAATTTAGAAAATATAGGTACCATGTATTGTAAATAGTATTTATAATCTAATTATTATATTAATCACATCTACATGCCGAATTATATACTAGAAAAAAGATTTGTTTACTGTCTGAAACTATGGGCTCATATCAATAACAAAAAAGCATTAATTCCACTTATTTTAGACCCAAGGTTTCCTATAACGTAAAACTAATGACTTTATCATCTAAAATAAATCTAAAGAATTTAAAAATCAACCTCTGCAGTAATTTACGAAAATTATGAAAATTGGCGTTATTATTTGTTAGAGAACTTTTGCACTCGTTGACTATTTGCTTTTGCATGATTTCTTTTGTTTTTCTAATTACGTAATTGTGAATTTATTTTTCATGCTGTGCAAGTTTGTCCTAAGTGTTAACATTACAATCATCTGAAATTTTCACATTTATATTTATATTTCACATTAAAATTTGTTTTGTAAAAGCAGTATAGAACTACTTTTACCAAACTAGTTTGCTGAATATTTCAGAAACTTTAAAATAGAAACGTTGATATTCATAAATTGTCAAGATCTTATTTACGCATATTTGCGCACAGGCGGCCGACTAGTCCGTTCTGTTACTACTCGAATCCCACTCACTGAGCAAAAGACAGTGTTTTCATTCATAACTTTGTACCGTTTAAACTTACAATATGTCATGATTATTTCATACGATAAATAAATTTAAGAGACACTTTCTCTTAAAATTAAGTTTATTTAATATTCATCTTATAAATAATATTGGTAAGAATTTCAAGAATTTTACAAAAGAGTTATTGATGCACACAACGCTAATAATTACATTAACACTTCATTTTATTGAAGAAATTTTGAGAAAAATTAAAAAAAAAAGTCTATTTAAATTTTATTACAAACGTTGTACAAAGAATATAAATAATTTTTCAGAATTGAAGTCGGCGATTTATAAATAATTTTATACATATATCGACGACTCCAAATAAAAAGTCATATCTTCTATGCTTACAGTTAGATGTGATTTTATCAGATATTTTATTTAAAAAAGTAAATGAATATATTAGATCAAATATATTATTCTTCTTTATTTTTTATTTCTTTATTATCTGATCTTATCCGACTCATCTTCCTATGACTTGTTTCATTAAAACACCGCTTATAGTGTGCACGATTTAACATTTGTTTATTTTCTCATCTAGTATATTCTATTATATATAGGTTTTCTTTGTAATATTCTATACTTCTTTTTAATGTAAATATTGGTTAGATCTATTAGAAAAACATTAATCTAGGTAAGCGAAAAACTGTTATTATATCTAGTCATTCCAGCAGGAAATGTTCCATGAAATCGTATAAATTATAATCTTCAAAAAACCAGGCCTTAACAACCAAATTTTCATCGCTCATAAAAACTAAAGTGCATCCTCTATTTTTCGTAAACTAAAACATCCGTAACCCTTACATGACTTAGCTCTTCTAAATTAAACCCCTCCTCAACTCGACAATAACCCTCCCCAAACCATCTTCTTCCTCCCAACACTTCCCCTCTTCCTCCCAGCTTCAAACTCACCAGAAATTTCATGATCTCATTAAAAAAAACCGCCTAATCATACCTCTAAAATACCGCGCGAGATCCGTAACGCTCGATCAGCTGCACAGCCGGCGCTAGACCTTAAAGGACGGCTCCCTCTCTTTACTTTGCTCCCACCATCGTTAAGCGCGCCCCACAATGGCCACTCGAGCGCGAAGATTTCTTCTTTCCAGCCTGTGTTTACGTTCGAAAAATCCCCCCACATACGCCCACCGTGAGCCAGCGAGTAGCGCTCAGTAGCTCCGCCGAGGAAGCGGATGAGTCGGGCTCAAGCCGTATCCGAGAGTGTATCTCGTTGAACGATCGCAAACGTTGTGTGTTGACGCCGACGCGTCGTCGAAGAATCGAGGATTTTTGCACGAGAGATTTAAAAGCTGTAAGATATATTTTGTGGGATAGTTGGGAGATGGGTTGTTGGAGAAGGGTTTGGATAACGTTTTTTTTTCTTTAGTGTATTTGTTTATGCTTTTTATATTACTAATGGTTTCATATACTAACGATACTATTTACTGATTTGTTTTTAGTTCTAATAGTATGCATAAATATTTATTTCTTCGTGGTTTTGAAATGACTTAATTAAATAGCTGTTGTGAAAAGCGAATACTGATCGATGCTAATTTTTCATAACTTTATTGTTTAAATCCTTGAATTAATTAAAATGAAAATAATTACTACAAAAAATATCGTTCAGGTATTTTTAAACTTCAAGAATATTTATTTTATGTTTTTTTTGCTTTCTTGTTTGAGGGTTACGCTAGTAATAAAAAAAATAAATTACGTGAATTAAAAGAAGTTGCAAAATATATAAGAGCAAAGAGATATATTTACTTTTTTTAAATTTATACATTTGTGTGTGAAATGAGCTCCTTAAATATATCATTTTTTATTTACAAAATATGCAAATGATAAAAATGTTTGCACAGAATTTCTTAATAAATATTTATTCCATACTTTTAAAAGAAAATGCGTAATACATTTTTTTCTTTAAGCGAAAACGTTGAAAACGCATATATTCTCATGTTAATGAAGTTTGTTTTTGTAACTTATCCTAACACTACTCATTAAAACTAAGTGTCAGTAATCGTATCCGACAAGAACTTATAATTATTAAACTTCTTATTAACATGAGACACGTACTTGAAATTTCGGTCATATTTAATGTCAGTCATCCTTAATTCAACGATCTTATTAAAATCTTACTACATATTCTTATACATAAATGATTTACTCAAACGTATTCAAAGTAGCAGAATTCAAAAGTAAATTATGTTATTCGTATTTCAAAATAATACATCTTGCACGACGTAGCTACTAACTAGCTTATATTTTATGTTAGAATAAAAAAAAGAATAAAGAAAATGGTAAAACATGTAAAACAAATCACAGCATTTAAAAAACCAAATTATTAATTACAAATTAAATATTTTTACTAACTTGTATTCATACATTTTTTAAATACGATCTTATAAAATAATTCCAGAATCACAAAACCAACCAAAAAAAAAATTTATTAAAAAACGAAACGAACTGGTCATAAGCATAGTCAAACACCACCAATCCACATTCACATACGCCGTAACAATCCCAGCGCGCAAAATCATTTCGCATTCCATCCGCGTTCTCCACTGCTTATAACGATGCATCTCGCGCTCACATCTCGAACCTTCTCCTCGCTCTCCCGAAAAACCCAACCTTGCCCTCTCCCACCCATCGAACCTTCCACCAAATCCACTCCAACCTCAGCAAAGAACAAAAAAACAAAGCCACAGCACGCTTGCGCTCTGTTTTTCGTGAGTCCGCATTGTCGGCGCGATCTCGATTGTCGCCGCCAACATATAAGTACACTCGTAATCGAGGGCACGTATCTCACCTTATTGGTACATCGTCTGCGCTGCTGCTGCTGCACGCGTTCTGCATGGAAGACCTATATTATGCGATTCCCTCGCGCGGCTATGACGCATTCGGCCATTATACGACTTGCATTTTTTATATTGTTTCCCTGCGCGTGTCACGGTCGATTTGTCGATTTACCGAGAGGCGGTTTTACCTCCAAAAAGTTTACGTATAGACCGTTTACGGAGAAAAGGGGTTAATTGCTGTTTGTTTTACATTCGGGGCGATGCACACTAGCTGCTGGCGGCTAGTTTGATGAGAGTTCTGGACTGGCTCGGCTGGTTATTAACCTCTTTAGGAAGGCGGTGCGCGCTGGATAATGAAAATTTCATGCTCTTTAAGGGAGTATGTTGGGTTTGGTGGCCGTGAATGCGGTTTAGGAAATTTGAGATTTTTGTTTTAGGAAATTATTATTGTATATATAGAGATGCCTTTTATAAAACATTATATTAATTTTTCAAAAAAATTTTTCTTTGATTAAAATATGGTTTTGATAAATTAGGATAACTTTCGGACAAAATATTAAGCAGATATTAAAATGAATAAATTCATTTAATTAATAAATACGAATATTTCATAAAATATTTATTTAAATAAAAACTATCCAATTTTATTAAATTTTATTTTATCCCATTATTTATATAACTGTCATCAATTTCAAAACAAGCTTAACTTCCTGATGATCACCGCCTCGCTGATCTTTCACTCAAACAAATTTAAATATTCAGCAACCATCCTAAATCCTGCTAAACGTCAAACTCCAATTTTAGCGTGCTCATAAACGTTTCCGCAAATCTCTCGCTCGAATCAAACCTCAATTAAAACTTTCCAAAAGTTCGCGAAACTTTTTTGCCGCCTCTCTCATCATTCACGCAAATCCTTCCCTGTTTTTAATGCATTCCAATCTTATTTATTGCGTATCTCTGCTCGAATGTTTTCATTTCGTATATGACGTGTTTCATAACATCGCGCCGCCCACGCTCCTTATGGCAGCTCTTTTTTCACCTCATCCTCATCTTACGAGGTAAATAATACACCTTGAGATCAGAGCTCGCATTCTATCATTTCGGCAGCGCGCGCGGCTCCTTCGGTTAAATATTAATGAAAACCGAAGTCGTCAAGGCTTTTCCCGAGACCGGTTCTCCCAAAGATCGGCACACCTTAGAACCACCGTTCCTCGCGCGCGCGCATACGTACATAGCCTTGATTGCACGCGAAAATGTATGCGGCACCGTTACGTTATTTCGTGTAACCTGTTCAGTCCTGCAGCGGCAGTTATGACGTTATAGGCGCGCCAGATTTTGTATCGGTGCATCGATGGAAAATGGAAATCGCGGAAACGAAAAAAGTATAATAGAGGCTGAGGCGCGCATCTATTAATTTAGGATCGCCGCAGCGGCTGCTGTGCTCGAGTATCGCGATTTGATTACGTGGCGCGCGGGGATTTATAAGGTTCGTTAGTCATCGGCTTCGGCTATCTCGGGAAATACGAAAAAATCGCTTTTCGTTGCGTAATTTTTCGTCGGCGACGTTTTCGATCATAATTGTTTATTCGGTGATTTTTCAAGAATGATTTAGTACGCTCATATCGGGACATTAGATCACCAATAATGCAAAACATGACATTCAGTGATTTGAAAAGGATTAATTTAGCATAATGTACGGTGGAAAATGTTAAAGTACCTTTGAAAAAAAAAAATACTTATTGAAAACTATTATTTTTATTATAGCATCTCAAATACATTATGCTTTTACTACATAAAAGACGTAATCAATTGCTTTGAAGTTTTTTAAACCAACAATGTTAACATGATTGAATGATCAAAATTTTATAATTCAGATCAAAAATTAATTCAAGATTGAGTTATTTATTTTCCAATATCAGAAACTGTCAACCTTACGTGTTTACAAGATTCAAGATCAGACAAAATTGCGATATTTATTCAAAATATGAACTGTATAAGGAAAAATGAATAATTAAAATAACGAGCAAAAAACTGCTTTTAATATCAAAGCAATTATTTTTCATAAGCTAGTAACAATAGAGAGCTTCCAGATCAAACGTGCTGTTTTTTTCACCTTCGAAATTTTAGTTATCAAATTATCGTATCTCCGAATTCTGTAACAATTTTCGTAACGAACCAAAAATAAATAGTAATTTATACAATTATCACAAATATCAACGGAATATATGAAAAATAAATTAATTTTGTGACTCTGCGATAAACTTATGGCATCACCAATACTTATCTGCCGCGTTTTCAAAATTAACATAAAATAACAAAGAAAATAAGTACACAATGATCTTCGACGAACCAAGATGTAACAACGTAGTAATCTACTTGACTAGTTGGTCAATAAATATGTTTTTACACCCGGTTCATCGAATATAATTATCTACTTATTTTACTTAACATTACCACAAACGATAAAATCTCTACTTTACACATAAAACAACAAACTTCATCCTTCAAAAATACAAACTCTATAAAATAATCCTACACCTTATCCGCTAGATTTCCAATCCTATTTTCCGCGATAGCCTCATTCACGCGATCATCGTTCAATAAAAAATCCCGAAGACACAGTCGAAGAACAACACTAACTTCGACTCGGAGGTATATCTCTCGATATCGCAAATCCATCGCGCTCCCAGTCACACGCAGCTTCTCCGCCCACGCTCCGACCTACTACTATCGCACGCCTACATCCTTCATAAATAGTTAATTGCATCGGCTTTGACGATGTATACGCGCTCTCGCACACCCGGACATAGGTACACACTGATGTTCAGGGATAATCTTTTGTTGCTTCTCGTCATCTGTTTTCTTACGTGCAAGTTGACACACGTGTTCAGAGATGATAATAAAACAGCGGCGATGCGATGTGTATCCATAAACTTGGCCTGGACAATGTAGCCTTCTTAGCTAGGTAACATCAGAACAAAGTACTTGGACAATATAGAAAGATCATGAAGTAACTATGCACGCTTTTATTTTTACCGTTGATGCGCGCCCGCGCAGGTCAAGATATTGTTACGAGGTAGTTTTGCCTTTTCGATCGGAACGACTTGGTTGCGTAATGGCCTCCGGCCTGCAATAATGCGATCGCGGCATCTGCATTTGCGCGAGATCGCAGAGGATTAGAATTTAAACGTGCTCGTGGAAACGATCATTTGAATGCTATATGAGAACAGTTTTTCGCTTCGGTTGAGCCTAATAATACTAATCGTTATAAAAACTACTATTATTGAACAATCATCTAAAATAATATATTTAAGTGCAACAAGCTGGCAGGGATTGTGAATTGCAGTGACCTTACTCAAGGAAAATGAATTCATTTGCACACATTACTTTTTGTCATTGCTTTGGCTTCAGCCTTTATTGTTCTAATATATGTGTAATAGCTGGCTGTAAATATTCTACGCTTATATTGATGCTGGGCAGATATTGATAAATGATCAGAATTGAATTTATTCAGTTTTTAAAATTATTTGATTGATTAAAATGTGATTATATTTAATATAATTAGAGAAGTTTTTTACCAATAAATTTTACCGAAACTAAGAGCTTCATCTTTGTGATTATAAAAATCTAATAAACTATTTAAATACTATTATAAAATTTAAAATAACTTGACGTCATGAACTAATTACAATCAATTTATAGCTAATATCTGATTCATTTATCGATAAATTATTCTATATATCGTCCTCGTTTAAATATAGGCATTACTGGACAACTCTTCGGAGTCAATGATTCAATAAAGTTTGCAAACACTACAAAATATCTATTATGCTAATAAAATTAAGATCTAAAACTAAAAATCTCTTTAAATTTTATAATCGTTAAACTTTGCATAACTTTGATGACTTGTGTTTATAAAAACGCAGTTTTAGCTTTTATAAATTAAGGATGATTTATTGAAAAATTTTATCATTCCATTAAAGTAGTTTTTCCTTATATGTAACATAGCCATTTTAACGATGTAATCAAATTTAAAATATATCGAAAAACTTGAATGTTTTTACTTTACTGTGAAAACTAAATAAATTTTTACCAGTAATGACTCTAAAAAATGTAAATATTCACGGTGTCGGATGGCTTCTATAAATCTGCATGTAGTTATGTGGCTTCCAGTACGAAATTCGTTGTGTTGTGTTGCATGATTCGCCAGATCCAATGGAGCCCATTTGGGAAACACACAGTAGCAAATTTACCGAGGCTGGAGAACGCAGAGGATCAGGTAAGTTTACGCTTTTGGCTCTGTTTTATGTCCCAAAAAGTCAGTTGTTCTTAGTAGTACTTCAAGGTAAAATGGTACATAGTTGCTTTTGATTTCTTGTATTTGTACTTGTGTTTGTGTAGTTTGAAATATTTGCACTTTGTATTATTATTATCTAGTTTAACATACACGCTAAGAAAAATTTTATGGTTAAAAAATATTCTAGAATTGCTTAACTTCGAAAATTATGTTTTTCTACTTTTTAATAATACTTGTTTTGCATTAGTAAGTAATAAAAACAAAATAATGATTCTCTTCAGTAATTTAAAATTTTTTTTACAAAATTTTATACAAAATGTCATAAAGTATACCCTAAAATTATTCTTATCGTGTTTATTCGTGTATTAGCATGTTTTGCATTGCACAATTCAGTGTTAGCTTAAAGCATTGATTGTTAAAACAAAAATATGGTAAAAATCTAAAAAAAAGTTATAAATATTCAAAAACACTTACGTAATTTACAAAAATATATTAAACAATCAAAAATTAGAAACGTGCAAGCTTAAAAAATCGTAACCGTGTGATTCAAATTCGCAAAAATACGACGAAAAATATTATAATAACGAAAACATGATATATTAAAAAATTATTACTGCTGCACTAGGAACAAATCAACTATTTAAATAAAAATAAATATCCAAGAGCCTGTAACGCCCTACTAACCCTCTAGACCCCAATGTCTTTGACACCTGTTTAAATCTTGAACAGATAATAGCGTCGTTCTGACGGAGGACACCGACAGCTTTATAATTGGAGACCATGTATGGGTCGGCGGCACTAAACCCGGCCAAATCGCCTACATCGGCGAAACACAGTTCGCTCCAGGAGACTGGGCGGGCATCGTCCTCGACGAGCCCATCGGTAAGTTTTGTTTTGACTAATATTAAGAGGAAAATTCTATTTCAAATTTAAACAATACTGAGAGTTTAAAAAAGTATGAATAGACCTTCGTTATCACACTCTTAAATGATAATTGCCGAATTTAAAAGGCTCAAGGCTAACTCTATGTTTTCAAGTAGATAAGGTCCGAGATATGAAAGACGCCGTAAAATCAGTGCAAGGTCTTGCAATGTACACAATATAAAAAATTATGAACGTTTTTATTGTCTCTTATATATACAAGTATCATTTACAAAATAACAAAGACATCTACAAGCCTAAAAACGGGTCATCAAATTTCTAGTAAATATTTAAATTTGAATTAGACTTTTCTCTCGCTATTCACCATACATCTTCCATCATCGCATCATATAAAATCCGTTATACATTATTTTAGGAAAGAATGACGGATCCGTGGCAGGCTGCCGTTACTTCCAATGCGAGCCTAAACGCGGCATATTCTCCAGGCTGACAAGGCTAACAAGGCAGCCCATCTCCGGCTACTCGTCAACTTCGCCCGTCGAGAGCATGAGGGGCAGCCTCAACAAGTCAATATCGCCCTCACTAAGTAAGCACCGACCTAAGTACGGCTCGCAACGCTAAAATCGCTGCTGCTCTCTTCTTTCCGCGCAATTATACGTATCGCTCTTGTACCATGGGATTGTACTGCTCTTATGGCTGCATACGTACATTACATACTTATATGTGTTCTTATTGTGTTTTATCTATATACTACGTCTCTCTGTCTCTGTCTGCTATATATGTTTGTTTTCTTTCACTTTCCACACATTGGTTGTATTGTTTTGCAAACACGCACTTTCATATTACGCACTTTATATGTTTACGTAAATGTGTACTTTGTTCGGTTTGCTTATGCGTATACAGACACTTGGTACTCGCGAGGAGAGGCCAGTCTCTTTGGGTCAACGATTTTGATGAGGCTGCGAAAAAGGCTTCGCGGTACCAAGTAATGACAAAAAGATTGCTGCTTGATTCTTCGAAACATTAATTTATTTTTAATCTTTACTTTAGAATCTGTGAAAAATTGTAACTTTATTTTGAACAATGTTTCCGACTTGTACCATTAATAAAGTAGAATTAGAAGTCTAATCATTAAAAATGATTGATGGGATCTGGTCTCACTGTAGTTTAAATTTAGAAGTAAATATGACACTTGTTATTAAGCGGACCAACTAAATTATTATTTTAAGAAATTAAATAAATATTTTCCTTAAAAGAAAAAAGAAGCTCAAGTCAATCTACATATTCTTGTATACTTCGAGCATGTCATCGGATGTTTTTGCCTCATCTTTTTCCCTCTTTCATTTTTGTTTGCCGAATCAAAAAAAGGCTCTCGAATCACGGCAAGCCAGCTTTGACAGTTCGCAAACAAGAAAAAAGCGAGAAAAAAATTCGCGGCCGATTCGCGAAATTGGGCCTGGCGTCACGCTTTATACACACACGCGTACCCGCACTCTTCTACACACACACTTGGCGAATGTTTAAAATAGCTTTTGCGGAGCGCGTCAAGGATGAGGCGACTTTAATGGAGCTTCTTACTAATCGACGTAGGCCCGACAAGCACATCGCATAAGTGTCATCGAGAACGAATCTTATTATTCCCACAGTCCTACAGCTAATGCTTATACCCACATACACATACACTCAACCGCACGCAGACTCTCTTAGCCGTAAGCTTTTATAGATCGCTGTCACAGTCAACTAGCTGCATCGGCATTGCACCATTATTACCGTTATTGCGCAATAAAGAAGAACAATACCCGATGCATGCACAGCCCTCGAAAGTATCGTTTGTCAAAGTCGCGGCCTCGGCCCGGCATACGTCCATAATATCCACTCTTTCGCACGTATAACCATTTTATTGTGTCCGTCGACGCCGCGCGCAGACACATCGATGACGAGCCTGGCGTCCACGATGACGTCGAGCCCGAAGGAGCTGCAGGTCGGCGAGCGGGTGATAGTCTCGTCGAGCCAGGGGAGCAAGACCGGAGTGCTGAGGTACATGGGAACGACGGAGTTCGCCCCCGGCGAGTGGTGCGGAGTCGAGCTGGACGATGCGGTCGGCAAGAATGACGGATCCGTCGGAGATAAGAGGTGCTGCTCGCCGAATTTATTACCCGCTTGGATTTTGAGACTGGAGGAGGAGGGGGGAGGGAGGGAGCTGGACTTTGGGAGGGTGCTGCTGTACTATCGTAAGAATCTTCCGAGGGGGATAGAGAGGAGGTTGAGATTGGGTTTTGAATGATTGGGGGTAGTTGTTTGAGATATACTTAGCTTGATAAGGAACTTTAACTGACTCGGAGGGTTTTTAAGATAGCATGTAAGTACCGATACCAAAGTCTGAGAAAAAAGTCGAAAGATTATATCGTAGCATAAGTGCCATTACTCGATTGTCAAAATGAAAACATTGATTTCGATTACTGAAAATTCTGTGTCTGCATGAAATATGTTCTATTGTAGTGTAAGCTATCTTCAAATATTTGTAAATAACAGTCATAAAATATTTCTAATAATAAAGATACACCTTATTCTCTCTTCATTCAACTTTTTCTCTATCTTCGGTATCACCCTTGAAAATATTTTTTTATGACAAAATCAATGTATTCATTATTAAGGACGTCGAGTTGTGGCAGTCCATATCACATTTTTCTTACAAGCCAGAGCTAAGACGATACTGGTAAAGCTTGATTTTATTATTGTCCTCACAATAAGACCGATCTTCAACCAAGGTTTGAATATCCAAAGTACCTTTTTAGAAAAACAAACTTAAAATCATTAACAGTAGTAAAAACAGTTAAATAATATAATTCTTACAGTCAACAATACTTACGATCTCATTAACACTATTCAGCAATCTATACTAGTATCACTTAACACTGGCCTGTCAGAAACCAACTAATAAAAAATTTAAAACCTACCGTCTCTTTAGAAACCGGCACTCCACAATCTTCACCCTTCCATCCCTCCACTCTCTCACACCTCACTAACCCAACCCCCACTAAATTATCTACCAAAACAACACTCACCACTGTATTATCCAGGTACTTTGACTGCCGGCCAAAGCACGGACTGTTCGCGCCCGCGCACAAGGTGAGCCTCTCGCCGTCGAGCAGACGCTCGATGTGCTCGATGCACAGACCCACCGGGGCCGCGCTCAGCATGTCGATTCGCAGCAAAGCCGGCTCCCGCGAGTCCCTCGCCTCGGTGGCCAGCCAAGCCACCAGCGTGGCCAGCAGCAGGGCCAGCATCGCAGCGGCCAATCACACCGCTAGGGTAAGATTCACGATGCCCGAGTGACCGGAATATTCTCGTTGTGTTATGACGAGCAGACTTTTCTCTTGTTTCCTTTTTCCTGTTTTTTTTTTTTTTGTCCAATGAATGATGTACTTTAAAGTCAAAGTCTTCCTTTCGTACTAACCGTTGTTTACGATTGTTTGTTTGTTAGACGTTATACTTGCTGTTTTTATTATCTCATTAACCGTGCGTAACGCGCTCGTGGAGGGGAGGAGACAAGGAGGTGCTTGAGGAGGTATGAGGAGAGGTGCTAATTCGCGGACTAATTCAGTGGAGCTATTCAATCTTAGGATTTTAAACGCTCGTGCCATTTTTTTGTAGCTTATGGTGCTATATTAGTTTGTTTAAATTAGTTTTATAGAATTAAAAATCAATGTAAATTTGATAATTCAACTAAAAGTATTAATTTTTACAATATGTATTTTTGTAACAATTATATAAGTTTAAGCGAATTTATTGCAAATAAATTATTAGAGTAGCTATTAATAAGTATTAATAAATTAATCTTGCAATATCGGTTGATATATAGTATTATTAAGAATTAACACCATACCTCCTTACCATTCAAAGTTCAATTTTCAAACCAAAAAATATACAGAACATCTTAAAATAAATAAAAAATAAAAAGTATTATGCGACACCCTTGTACAAACCAGCCAGCGACGGAGGAAGCCCGCTCTCACGAAGATCTAAGCTCGCAGACGCGAATATTTCTCTCATACTCCTGTTTCTGCGATTTGTATCTTGTTATTGTTATATTTGCATGCGAATGCGTTATGGAAAGACTCGCATGATACGGTTACTCGCCGTATATGAGTTTTTATCTGTGTTTAGTCTTTTGTATCGTCTTACAGTTACAGAAGGCCAATTTAATGCGCACCTCGACAGGCACACCTGCCCGAAAGACAACGCAGGTGAGATCATGGGTTTCTTGTTTCTCTGGCAGTAGTTATACATGTAGTCTTTAATATTTGAAAAATGCAAGTTTTATGCATGCGCAATGTAATTTTTAGTTTGTAAGTATACATGTATGTAGTATGTGCAAGTATTTTGTGCAAAAAATATAAATTTTATCGCAGAATAAGCTGAATCTTTGAATGACAAACTATGTAATGCGTTATGTTTTTGCTTTGCGTTGGTTTACTCGATGTTTAACAAACTCGCTAACCTTTTATTTCTGATACCTATGTTAATAAAATTCTGAAAAAATCCCTGTTCTATTGTATCATCAACAGCATCTGCTGAGAAAAAGGTAGGTATATTTTTACATTTACTTGTAAATACATAAAAATTGAAAAAATTATTTATTCAGTTAATCGTTGAATAGGTATATTATAGTTATTCAAATAAAGACTTCTTTTATTGTTTTATCAAATTTAATATTAATCAATATATGATTTATTTTTAACTTTCTGAACAGTACTTTTTTTAAGTTTATAAAAATAAATAGTACTTTTTTTAACCTGTAAAATTTGTATTAAACATCAATTAATTAGAGTACCTTATGCAAAAGATCTAAATATGACCAATAACTAAAGACGTTAATATTATTTAAGGTAATATTATAAACATGTGTAATATATACTATCCAGTTCCTACTCAACTCATATTTTAAAAAATATATATGAAATATATGATTTAACGTTTACCAATTGAATACTGACAATATATATTTCATGAATGTAGTTGATATTTTAACATAAACCTAAATTTTTCTAGATATATTTATTTTTTAAAGAAATACGTGATGATTAAATTAAGAGGTTAAGATTTTCATCTGGTAAATTAAAAGTTAAATGCCTGTTGTATATTTAGCGATGTAACAAAAAAATAATTCCAACATTCAAAGCTATAAAGCATAATGTGTAACACTGTTTAAATCATAGATTCAGCAAATCAATTATTTGATTGGGAAAAATATTTGAAGATGCATGTATGTAATTTGAAAATATTTAATAGTAGCCACAAAAAGTAAAATATTAAAAGATAAATTTATTAGACACAATGTAGATGGCAGCACAATCTCAATAGGAATTATGTATAACAAAAGTAGACAGTAGATAGTTGGTATATATGTAAATAATTAGTTTAAGGAAATTATTATAATTTGGGATTGTCATAATATACAAAAAAATGTATACTAATCATATAGTAATGTAGTACTGTTTCGTGCCAATGTATACCAAAAATTGTTTAAATATATATTTTGAATAATAAAATCTATACATAATCCCTGAATTTCACCTATTTTTTAAATTTACTAATATAAGGCTTAAGTATTTACTTTCAATGTCTTATAAAACAATAACTTTTTCGTCTTAAATGTTCACATTTGATTGTGCAGTGAATCTTTTTTTTTAAGATATTGATTTCATTCATGTATTTTTCCTTAAATTTTATTTCAATAAATATATTGTCTTTAAAATTAAGAAGGATGATAATAATTATGACAGTTTTTATCAGTATTGTTTTAAATCCACCTTAATAATAAAAAGTTTTATAAAATGCATTTTTTATTTTATTTTCTTCTACTTTAATTTGTAATCACGTGAATGCTTTGATTTTTTTGCACCTGTATTCCTTTTGAAATCACCTGTGATGTATAGGAAATTAAGGTCATAAAATCAATGTATGCATAGTTTTTTTTTTTTTTTTTTTAATGATTTAGTTAATTAAAGGGTAGTTCTAATGACCATCTTTGGGATTCATTTTATTAGATAAAGCGCTATTTTAAAATGGATTACAAATTAATATTTTACAATTAGGAACAATAGCTTTGTTCTTCTTTGATCCGTGTCGACCTGTTTCGAGTTGAATTAACCTTCTTTTAGTTGTTATTGAATTATATAACATGAAACGCTGCATTAGATGGATGCAACTAATTACCCAGAACATACTAAATTTAAGATGAGGTCTGGAAATTAAAGAAAAAATTCAAAATAAATTAACGTTTTAAAATTATGATTTATTTTTTACATTACTTCTTAGATACCAATTGTATACCATTTACAAAATCATAAGTTTCGCTGATATGTCAAATAATTTAGTTATTCAAAAATATAAAACGCAACATTAAAATGAAAATATTTACGAGTCTCAAAGATGGTTAATGTAGTTGTTTTGCATCGTACTTAATGAAATTTTTTTGAGCTATACTTTTTTATTTAAAAGTATAATATTAATTTATTCTTTATTGAGTTTGCTGCCATATTATTTAAAAGCACTTATCACAAATGAATTAAACGTACACATATCTATGTAATTATTCTAAGCAAATTAAACAAATAATATCATAAATTAATAAAATCTAATCATCTTGTAGGACGCATTAAAAGAGAGGCAAAAGGAGATCGAAACTCTCCGCAAAGAAAGAGACTTGGAGCGCGAACGTGTCACAAAAGCTGCTAGTCAAGCTGACGAGGCTGAGAAAGCTGCTGCAACTTTAAAGCAAGAATACGAAAAGGTAATTCTTAAGGTTTCCACTGCATATAAATTATAATGTCGACTTGAATCAAACAATGGAATAGCATTATTCATAAATAACTCTGTTCTTTAGTTCCGCAAAGAAACTGAAGCGGCCGTTCAAGAGACTCAAACAACATTAGCCAAGCTTCTAGAGGAGAAAAACGCCTTGTCGTTGCAGTTGGAAGAAGAGCGTCGAAAGTGCGAAGATCTGTTGTTTAGGTTCGAAGAAGAATCCATAAACAAGGACGACATACAGGTAAAGGTGCTCGTGATGAATGCTTTTTTTAACGGAGGCAGGAGGTTTGGTCTTTTTTTTCAATCTTCACACTTTTTTTAATAATTAATACAATCACACCGTTTGTACATAAGGTGATGGTGGCTGAAAGCAAAGTAGTGTTATATGATTTGCCATTAGCTTTTTATTAAGCATACATAATTAATAATTTCATTAAATCGTTAATATACATCAAGATCGTAGTGATACTTTAATAGATTAAAGGTCAGCAAATTTAAAATTATTATTATTGACATATATCCACAATAATTTGAAATGTTGTTAAACCATAATTACTTAATTAAAGATATTTAACTTTTTGTTTAGAAAGAGTAGTAAGTAAGGAAAACATTACTAAACTACTAAACTGTTATTATATAAAATCACCTGTTCTCTCAGAATATTCCATTAGACTTTAGAAATTTTTAACAAAAATTCAGCATGGCTCTCTAAATTTAGCACAACTTATTTCAATTTTTCTATAACATTCAGTTCACCATTTCAAAATACTTTAGATTCTATTAAAGCAAGCGTTTTACGTAAAGATTGCAAGATTCTAAAAAAAAATTGTTTGTGGCACAGTAGTTGGTACATTCCAAAATATCAAAATCGATACGAAAATTTCCGTTTGAAAAGAAATACGTTACTATTATTAATACTAAAAATTAGTTACTTGGTTAAGTTTTTTAATATATTCAATTCCTGATCTGACCGACCTCGATTACCGAAAAACGCATTAGTAAACTAACTAGGCAAACCATTTTTCATTTTATTTCAGAATGAGAGCTCCGAGCAAAGTGTGAGTATACGCAAGAAGCCTTTTGGGTCTGAGGATACAATGGAGATTTTCTTCCGCACAGCTTGCTTCATCGTCGCATTAGAATTTTTGTTTACCTTTTCGCACGCCCTCGCCACGTTTTACTTTCTCTCTCTGCTTATAAATGCGATTTTTATTATAGCTTTATATATCTAATAGTTCACTGTAGATTTTATAGCGAGCAGCTTAAGAGCTTTAATATTACTATTTTTTGTAACAAGTAGCAAGAAAATATGATGTTCATGCAAATAGCCTTCAAGCTTGTTTGTACATCTCAGTTAATTTTTCACTTTACTGAGATAGTTTTAGTTATTAGTTTTATTGTTATTATTTGCAGTACATTTTATAAATTATTTATTCTTGTAAATATAAAAAATTAAATCATTCGTATTCTTGCTACTAATTCATTAAGCGATTATTTACATTCAGTATTACTTTCAAAACTTTCACTAAGCATTTCTATTCTTCTTGTATATTATACTTAAAAATATTTTTCTAGTTGTTGAATGTATTTATTATATCTGTACTAAATTATTTCTATTTACCCTTTATATGTATATGTTATACGTAGATTAACTTTTTTGTACATTATACCGTTAATGATTTTTATTTTTTTATTTTTTTTTGTTATACTTATTTGTTTGTTTAATTTTTTGTCATAGAATTGTTTTAAGCTAAATGAAATCTTTATTAATTGTTATATGATTTGTTAATTAAATGTTGTTGAATCACAAACTACAAACAGCTTTTCTTATGACTGAGTTATATTTTGAACTTTACCACACTCTATTTTACGAATCATAAAAGAATTTTTAATGAATAGGTGGCAAATGCAATATACGAAAATAAAATCAAGGATCTTGAAAAACAACTTTCTGAAGAAAGAGAAAGAGTTATCCAATTGGAAAGGGATAGTACGAAATTATTTGAAGCCGAGGAAGAATTAGCTAAACTGCGAACTGAAATACAAACCGCTGTTTCAGGAGAAAAAACTGAATTTTCAGGTATTTCTATTTTGATATTATAGTATTTAGTCAATTCATAATTTCAATTTATAAACAACAATAATAATAATTATCATTTACGTTTATCAGATTTGCAAAAGCGTTATAAAGATTTAGAAAAAGCCAAGACAGAGCTTGAAAATCTTTTAGAAGAGAAAAATAAATCAGTAGAGCAGTACGTTACAGAAATAAGCGAAATAAATAAAAAACTTAAGGAAAAAGAAGAAGAAAATGTTTCTCAAGAAAAATATAAATCAAATTTACAAAAACAATTGGAAGAAACCAATAAACAACTGCAAGAAAAATGCGCGTTCATCGATGAACTACAAAACAATTTTAAAACACAGACCGAAAACTTGCAGAAGGAAATTGAACAACTCAAGGAAACAATTAAAAACATTACAGAACAGAATTCTTTAGAAAGGAAAAAATTAATTGAAGAACATGAAAAAATAATAAAAGAGAAAGAAGAAATAATAAAAGCAAAGGTAGCAGAGTTGAAGCTCGAATCTCAAAAACATTTAATGTCACAAGAAGGAATTTTAGAACAGTTAAAGGCAGAAAATTCGCGGCAAATTCAAGAGTTGTCGGATTCCTTCAAATCTCAATTAAGTTCTAAGGATACTCAAATTGAGCAAATTTCTAATCATTTGGGAGAAAAAATAGAAACTACAAATAAATTGTCGTTTGAATTAACGGAATTGAAGAATGTTTGCGCAGCTAGAGAAAACGAAATAAAAAAGTTTTCTTCCGATTTAGAAGGTAAATAATATTTTTGTGGTATAAGTTAATAATATTGATTATATTGTAAAAAATGTATATCGATCTTTAACGAATTAAGATGTTATTTTAATTTCAAAGGGCTGAGCAAAAACTAAAATAACATCTTGGTTCGTTTAATTAATTTTAGATTCAATATTGATAATCATTTAAACCTTTTACAGAATTAAATTTAAAATTGAAGACATCTGATGATCAAAATATTTCTTTAAGTAAAGAAATAAGCGATTTAAAAATTAAGCACGATGAAGAAGTAAAAGTTATTTCTGAGCAAAAATCAAAATTGGTATTTATTCAAAGAATGTCGATATTTGTACCTGGATATCTTTATTACTTGAAATATTAAAATACATTTTATTTTCAGGAAAATGATATTGTATTATTAACAACAGAAGTTAATAATTTGAAAAATCAATTAGATCAGTTGAATGAATGTGTCAAAATGAAAGACTTAGAACTTTCTAAAGTTCAAAATTCTAAGACCGAAGAAATAGAAGACTTAAAAAAACAATTTCAAGAACAATTGGAAGATAAAAATAAATGCATTCAAAACATTACTGCTGATGCTTCACAAACATCTTCAAGACTGAGTATCCTAGAAAAGGAGTTAGCTGATTTAAAAACTATTATAGCAAATAAAGATGAGGAAATAAAAAATCTTTCTGAAAAAACTTCAGGTAATTGATAATTTTACTGACATTTTTATCATAAATTTGAAACTTTTTATATATTTTTTACTTTAATCGATTACATATTACTTTTATTTGTCTTAGAATTACAAGACGCTTTGACTTTGTCTGAGCAAACAAAAACTAATTTAGAGAGCGAATTACGTATGTATGAAACTAATTTAGCAGAAGTAAATGAAAAATTCAATAGAGCAGAAGAAAAGGTCACTCAACTAACAAATCAAAAAGAGAAACTGGTAAGATTAACTTTTTTTCTTAAGTCCAACCCATTATATTTAAAAACAAAATCTTAATTTTCATTTTGTATAGGAAAATGAAATTTCTAATGTTGTAAGTACGTCCGTCGATTCATCTGAAAAGCTCGTAAAATATAACGAAGAATTAAGACAAAAAGAAAAAGATCTTGATGAAGCAAGAGAAAGAGAATTTGAATTACAAAAGACATTGACAGCTGCAGAAACAAAAGTAAATACTGTTAAGCAAGATCTAAATAAAGTTAATTTATTGGTAGATCAACTTCGATTAGAAAATGAAGAAATAAAATCGCAAATCGTATTAGAAAAACAAGAAACGCAAAATGTTTCGGAAAAACTTACAGTTACGCAAACTGCAGAACAAGAATTAAATAATAAAAATAAAGCTCTTGAAGAAAATTTGAAAACACAATCGTTAGAATTATCAGATTTGGCAAATAATCTTAAGGTTATTCAAGAAAAAAATTCTCATCTTGAAAAAGAACTTAATAATGCACTTGAACTTCACAGAAATGAAAAACTGCAACTAGAAAAGCAAATAAATGAAGGAGAAAGCCACCAAGCTACTTTGAAAGAAAATATTGAAAAATTAAATATAGAAATTCATAATTTGAAATCTCAATCTCAAAACGAGCAACAGTCGATGGATACAACTATGAAAGAACTTAAAGAAAACTTAGAAAGCTTGAGAAAAGACCATCAAGAAAATTTAGATGCCAAAAATAAACTTGTAACAGAATTAGAATCCTTAAATCACAATAAAGATTTACAAATAAAGGAAATTTTAAATAATTTAGAAAATCTAAAACTAGAAAAAGAAGAAATAAAGAAGAATTCGTTAGACATTAATGCTAAATATAATGATACCCTTACAGAATTAACGTTGCTTAAATCTTCAAATACTAGCCTAGAATCACAAATGACCTTAGAAGTAGCTAATTTAAAACAACAACTTGAAGATGAAAAGAATACTTTAGATACAGCCTTGAAAGAATCTAAAAATTATTTGGACGAATTATCTAAGGAATTAGCTGCAAGTACGGAAGCTGTTGCAAAGTCAAATCAAAGGTGTAACGAATTAGAAGCAGTAATAACAACAAAAGAAAAAGAAATACAAATATTAAATGAAAACTTAAATACTGAAAAAGGAAGTGTCGATAATAGACAGCAACAGCTTCAGATGTTACAAGAAAGTATAAAAGTTAAAGATAATGAAATTGTTTCTAATACAAATCACATATCAGTTCTCAATGAAAGTATAAAAAATTTCGAGACTAATATCAATACTTTAAAAGAAGATATAGAAAGCAAAACAAAAATTATGACAGAATTAGAAAATAAAATTATTGAAATAAATAATCAAAATGAAATATCTAGTAATAATGTAAAAGAAAAGCAGGCAGAAATAGACACCCTATTAAAGAAACATGTAGAAGAACTAGCATCCAAAGACTCAATGATTTCTCAACTTAAAAATGTTGAAGGTAACAAAGATAAAGTAGTACAAGAATTTATGGATAAACAAAAAAGTTCTGACGAATTAATCAAGAAGTATGAACAAGATTTAAGTATGAAAGATAAAATTATTGATGATCTTAAAAATACAAAAGAAAAAATAGAGAAAGAAAAAGAAATTTATGAAAATAAACACAAAAATATAGAAGATCATATAATGAAACATGAAGAAGATATTAAATTGAAAGATAAAATGTTGAACGAATTTCGAAGTAAAGAAAAAGATATAGAAGATAAAATACAGAATTTTGTAGAACAAATCAACAGTGCCAATCAGAAATCATTCCTCTTAGAGGAATCTCAAAGACGCCTGTAAGTACCATGCAAACCGAAAATAATTTTTTTATCTGTTTCTGTAATTTTCATTTTAATTTATTTATTTTAGGGAGAAAGAAAATAAACAACTCTTGGCAAATTATAATGAAGCAGTAGCAAAATTAAATATTGCTAATGAAAATCTTAAAAATAGCACAAATGTAATTATCTTTTTTTCTAAAAATATAATTTACATCTTTTATCGTCACTATAGTTAAAATTACATAAATATATTTTTTTTTGTTTTAGAATGATTCAGTTAATCATAAAGTTGCTAATCAAAAGACTGAAGAAAATGCTAAATCTTTTATAAGTGGTTCAGAATCCGAGATTGAAAAATTAAAAGAGGAATATACATTAGCTAAGGGCCAAATCGATTTTTTGAATTCTGTTATAGTGGATATGCAGCGTAAAAATGAGGCATTAAATTGTAAGGTACAAGTTTTAGAAATGGGTATTCCTGTACAAGAAGCTGGCGATTACAATCTGTAAATACATACTTTCATTTTACTTACGTGAAAACGAATAATCGATATTTTAACATGCATTCTATTTTTTACAGAAATCTTATTGAAAAGAAGATGCAGCCTCCTAGAATGTTCTGTGATATCTGTGATCAGTTTGATTTACATGAAACGGAAGATTGTCCTTTACAGGCTCAAGATGCCGAACTTCCAAATCCAATCAAAACTGAGAAAAAAGTACCAGCTCCAAGATCGTATTGTGAAAACTGTGAAAGTATGTATACTTTTAGATAGCGAGTCGAATCTTAGAATTTTAATAATGACATATCATCTTTATTTTCAGTGTTTGGACATGACACAGAAGCCTGCGAGGATACCGAAACATACTGAAATATTTAAATCTTGTCTTTAAGAATCTTGCCACAAATTTTAAGAGATCTATTCTTGTTAAAAACTAAATAGTATATTTTTGTATAAAAATTTGTCGAAGCAAGATTTATAAGTTGATATTAATAATTTTTTAGTGATTTACAATGTTAGTAATTTATACATCATTTTTACTATTAATTTATCTCATACTAATTTATACACATGTTAACTATGTAGTCAATTTTTCTTATAAAGGTAGGATCTCATGCATCGTTGTTAATGCGTTTAGTCAACTTTTACAATATTTATATTTAAATATTAATATATCTACCTTAAACTATTATATCAATCCATCCATCATTCTGATATTGTTATAATCACGTTTATTAAAGTAATTTATTGCAATTCATATCAGAAGCACTCATATATTTTTGTTAGTTGAATGATATTAATAATTAAATTTGTTAATATTGTAAATAAATAAAATTTACCTTGCATTAATGATTTTGTTAATGTTTTAATGCTTTGAATAATTTTTTATTAGAATTTAAAAATATTTACAACAAATTTTAATGATTAGTGCAAATTAGCAAATTTGTACATAGTTGTAAAAATAAATGTACATCAATAGTAAATTTTGATGTACAATAAATAAAATAAATAAGATTTATTATAATTGATCAAAGAAATCTACAGAATTATTTTAACGTATAAACCAGAAATCCAAAGTTCCCAAATCCGTACAGACACTTTTTTAAATCCTATTCTAACTTTCTTAGTAATGTAAAAAAACTTTTCTATAACTTTAAAAAGTCCTCCAAGTGATTTTGATTTCTTGCTGCATAAATCAGTATGTATTTTTCTTCATCTTTGCGGTAGAATGCTGAAGTGCAAGTATTTTATATAGGCTCATGAGTCCAACAGACAGACCCAGGACGAAACGCATTAGTAGATTTTTGTAATACCGTAAAATACTCGTGATACAAATATAAAAGGTGCACTCCAGATTGATAGCTGATTTCAGTATTTATATATTCAAAAACATTCCACGAGTTATGAAAGTCCTCGAGTGTATATACTACTAATATAACTAGTAGTTTATGTACGTATTAATATTTAGTAACTTTATATCAAGTAATATAGTATCGTCGTAGAATATGTATACTTTATAATATTGATTTCTTTGTATATTGAGGAAAAAATAAAAAGAGTTAAAAGAACAGTCTCGCGTCCAATATAAATACAACAACTGTCTTTTGCAGTTGAATGAACAGAAAATCTATTGAAGTAATTGTAAATAATAAATAATTGTGCATTGAGCAATGAAGTTTGTAAGTTGACTGAGATGATAGTTTAATTCCGTGAGTTAAGCTGCCTTAGATTAAGAAAGTTAAAAGAAAAAATTATAAAGTTAAAATCCCTATAGTCAAATTTTAAAAGTGTATTAGAAAGAAATCTAAAGTTGCTCCTTTGATTGAATACTATATTTTTTACCTATTCCTGTAACTGTTTCGGCATTTACCCAGGCAAATTATGTAAATAATTTGATAAATGGTGTAAGTAATTTTATAGAATATAATCATTTATCAAAACAGAAAATAATCACTTATAAAAACATTTTTTTTTACTCTAATTTCTTTAGTATTTCTAGAAAAATAAAAATTATTTTCATAAAAGACTTTAATAATTAAATTGAAATATTAAATAATCAAACTTTTGTAATTAGAAAAATAAAATTATACTAAAAAGTTCATTTGAAATTGTTCACTTTTTAAATTTATAAATTAACGACATAAAATAAAATATTAAATACAATATTAAATAAAACATCAAATGGAAAACACAATATAATAGAAGTTAAAATTTATTTATTGAATACATATAAGATTCATCAAATACATAGCATGTTGTATATAATTTTAATTTTGGAATAATAAAATCATTTTAACATAAAAGAAAATAGTTGA
>UELX01001615.1:0-41072 GCA_900480035.1 Eupelmus urozonus | reverse complement strand
GGGGGGGGGGGGGGGGGGGGGGGGCGCGGGAGCGCGTAAAATGATCTCGCTCTGGCTGTGCACTATTTCGTGCGGCATAGCGCGCGAGGAGCGGTCTATAAAATTAACGTAGGCGCCGTATAAACGGGCAAATGGGAAAAACAGCCATAAATTATACCCCCTTCAGCCGCAGACGCGAAAGAATATTCAAACTACTTGTGTTCTCCGCTCGACTTCCTCCCCTCAACCGGCCTGCTGCTGCTCTAGCTCTCTCCCTCCCTCGAGTATCTTTCGCGCGAACGGACGTTAAAGAGAACGAACTAAGAGAAACTGGGATATATGCGGAGGAGTGAGAGCAAGAGAGTTTTCGGGGCTGGCCTGTAGGGGAAAGCCCGAAAAAGCGGAACGCCGCAACGCAGCGGTCCGCGTAATGGAGGCTCGCTCTCCCCGCGTTATACCGTTCGCCCACTCGGCTCTTTAGTTCCGAGCGAGAGGATATCGCGCGCGCGCGCGCTGCTGTATACCTACAGCGTTCGACCCGCGTCAAAAGCCAGCGCGCGCGCGCGTGCCGTCTGTTGCATTATGCAGGCACGACGAGAGGCGTTATAGCCTTTTTATTTGTTTCGAGAGCGGGGGCTCGTTAGAATTGCATGGGGAGTATAGAAATTCATTCGCGGTATTTTCTAGCCGCGCCGTGCGCGCAAGAGCACGTATACTTAAGTCTATTAGAATTCAGTGAAAAGGAAAAGGGGTCGTACAGAGGCGTATGGAATTCCTCTCTTTCCCTCGCGCGCGCGCGCGCGGAGTGGGGCTCGCGCTTGCTCTAACGTCCTCGAGAGGATACTTCTTGTGTAACCGTACACTGTTGTTTAGAGGGGGCACGCCGGCTGGGAGAGAGCGGGAGCTTGCAAGTTTAAAAGCACGTTTAATACTGCTTAAGTAGTAGGGGACTGATATTGTTGGGTGTAGTGTCTTACCTTGTTCGACTGATACTACTTAATGCGAAGCGGCCCGCACGTGTTGAATGCGAATCGTTCGATTGATTTTAATAATGTTTGTAATACGCGCGAGACGACAAACATTTTTTGCTTTTAATGTGATTTAAAGAAGGTAGGTTATCTGTTTGTTTAAAAGTATTGAGAAAGCTTTTACGTAAAGCGGAAAATGTTAGTAGGAAATAAATCATCTTAAAAAATAATATCAGATGATATTTGTGATAATTTTATCTGCTTTTTATTGAAGATATTGATAAGTTCATATAAAAGCTTTGTGAATTATGTTTTCGCTTTTAATGAAATATTGAACCTGATGTTTTTAAGGAATCAAAATAAAAGCTTGCAATTTAATTAAAACATAAAATATATCAGCAAAAGGAGAAATCAAAATGCATTGCCTATTATTTACTTTTCAAAAGTATTATTCAACAACTAACAATATAAAGAAATTCATTAATTCATATATTCAGTATAGCATGTATAAAATTTTATTACGTATATATTTTGCAAACAGATATTCTATTTTATGGAAAAAATAATGGTAAATAAAACAATAGTAATTTTCAGATAAGTAAAGCACGCATCTAGCGCTATATCTATGTTTGTGCTTTTGGTAGCTTTATCGGACATCTTCCCTCTCTTTTTGTCCAGAAAAATTTAATTAATGATGCGTATCAGTGAAATTTCAGCTTTTTTCTCTTCTTCTTCCCCCTCTTCCTCTCTCTTTTCTTTCTCATCTCTTCCTTGCATTAATTAAAACCTGCATTTCTTACTCAATTTTTATCTGTTCGTTTTTAACTGAGGATCTTTGTAAAGGTTTATTATGCTTTCTTCATTATCCAGAAGTCCAGGTTCCTTTCATTTTTCTCATATTTTTTCTGCCTCCCTCTTTCTTTCTTCTCTCTTTCCCTCTTCTTCTCTCTTTCTCTCTCCCACTTTCTTTCTCGCTTTTCTGCTTGCAAAACTGAGAGTGTTGGACTAAATATGAAAGTAATCAAAGTGCTAAAGAGACATTTTTAATTAACACTGCGATTAATAATTATGAGGTGCACTCTAGTTGAAAATTAAGAGCACTGTGCACGGTGAACAAAAAAAAGTAAAAAAAAAATAAGCGCCAAGGTAGCTCCAAGGAAAGCAGAGGAGGCAGAAAAAAAAGCTAAAAGAAGAAGAAGAAGAAAACGATTTCACTTCCTTCGTCTTTCTCTCCTAATCGAACAGAAAAGCCCTGTTAAGACGCTAGACAGTATCAAGGCAGGCTGAAGTAGGTGAATCCCTCGTCTAACCGCGACGTCTCTCTCCCTCTCTCTCTTTCTTCATCTCCCTATACCCTCTCTCTCCTTTTAATCCCGCGGCAAGTTTGCAATACGAGAAATGTCTCGTCAACAATGCAATCTTCGTCCATCCCTCTCTCGCTCTGTTTCTGCCTTTCGTTCTAGCAGCAGCAGCAGCGGCGGCAGCAGCAGCACTGCTGAAACAGAGCTTGCTCTCGCGCTCGGCATATCGTCATTCCGAGTCTCCGTCGCGCGCTTTCGCACGCTCGAAATGTTCTCCCTATCCCGATGGCCTGGCCAAGTGCCATCTGCAGCCGAGCGCAATTCTCTCGTCTCTTTCACTCGCGTCCTCCCTTATGCGCGAGCCCGCGCGCACCCGATCGATCCCCAGTTACATAATTAATGCCGTGTTTACTGTCGAACCTTTCCACGGCATCATTAATGCACAATCTCGATTCGTCACTTCGCTCCCTCTTTCTCTCTCCCTCGTACTGCCAATCTGCTGTACCCGAGCTCGGCCGTTCGCTCTTTCTCTCTGGCCTCGGAGCTTTTTTCACGGCGCGTCGACGTAAAACACACGCCCGGCGCTCTTTACTCTTCGACTCGTCGATTCGTTCACTTCGGGCTCACAGAGAGAAATAGATAGATGTGGCTGTGTGTGGAGAAAGGGAGATTGCGAGAGATAGAAACGTTGGAAACTGCGATTTGATGAAGTTTTTAAAAATTCAAAATCGAGCTTTCTACAAAATTTATTGAATTTTGATGAAAATTCGCGTTTGAAGTTGAATGTGCAATACTTGTTCTCCTCTTTATATTTAGTCGAGGCTTTTCATTAATCTTAGATACATCAAATTTAAAAAATTTTATTTTCTTCTTTTCTTACTGTTACTAATTGTTACTATTTATTGTTGACATTAATTTCCTTGATTACTTAGAAATATAGATATATTTATTTTGGAGATTTTTTTGGATTTTCATTGTGTTGTCACTTACGTCTTTAGTGGGTATTAGAGTTAATTTCAAAACGATCTAATGGTTTAGGCTCTACTCTCACTATTTACAAATTGTAATTGAATTAGTCACAATTAGTAGACAATGATTCTTGACTCACGATTAGTGATTCTAGATCGGAATTTTCTAATTGGTCCATGTTTACAATTGATGAATGTATTCGACTAATGAAAAGCATATTGTGTAATTGTGAGATCGAAGAGAGAGATTCCAAAATTGAATTATGCTATATCCATTGTCTCTAAGTTTTTAAATGTTTTAGTATTTCTATTGCTTGTTAATGTTTTCTTAAAAAATGTACAATGGTTTTGGTGAGAGCTGTGGAGTTGTCAAAGCTTCTAAGGTAGGTGAAACTGATTGCGTGAAAAGTCCTAATATAACTTTGCTACTATGTTCTATGTGTTATTTGTTTAAAAGATTGTGTTCAAATGAGATTTTTCTTTTTATTACGAATTAATTTTAAAAACTAATTAATTTTTTCGTTTTTAATCAGTTAAGAGTGTATATGTTTTTTTTGTATGATCTTAGTCAAAAATATGAAGGGCTTTGTATATTAGTAAATCAATAACTGATTTTTTTAGAAAGGATAAAATATCTATTAGCATAAAATTATGTACCTATTCGTTGGAACTAGGATTGAACTTTCTTATACACTTATTTAATAGATGTATATAGATAAATAGTATACAACTTTTATTATTATCAAATATTTTATGTACTTTTTAAGTAGATGAAGTTATTTTTGTACTAGACTTATGTACAGGCAAATATACATTTTCCTCTATAGGATTTTACACTATAACCTATTTTACTATAGGATGTGTGCTGATTTAGACTGGTTTACAATAAATAAATAAATAAATAAATAATATATACTTTATTTTATTTTATTTTAGTAATAGTACGGAATATACCCAGTTACAAATATCTATAAAAGCTTGGTTCAGGCGCATTTTGTACATAAATAAAATATATAATTATAATTATAATTATAATTATAATTCAATGAAATTAAATATTGCCTAATGACATCATATAAAGTGTCGGAGGGGGGTTAATGGGGGAATCATAAGAGACAAAAACAGCATTAAAATAACGTTAATTTTATGATATTTTAACAAGTTAGTGTAGTAGAGCTGTGGGGGTGGAATCGTAAAAATGTTAATTTAACTATGTATATAATATAGGATATATATACAAAATTTACTGAATAAGTGAGGCATGAAGGCGTTCTATGAGCGGGACAATTCATGGTAATCAATCTAATTTTCTATATAATAGAGCACATAAACTGATATTTGAATATGCCGTCATTTTTAATTATTGATAATCAATTAACTGAAAGTGAATATTTATTAGAAATTTCAAACTTAGAATCACATAAAATTATATGCTTTCCTATCTTACATTTTTCAAATTTTATTTACCAATGGTGAGGAAAACATAATTCGGTTAAAAAAATTAAATGATTCATGCTCGTAATAAAAATCGAGTTGTCTTTGCAAAATTTGTGAAATATAACAATTTTTTAAATGCAAATACGAAGAACAAGATTAAGCAAGTTAATTTAAACGCGCCGAGTATTCAAAATTCAAATTGCAAAACTTTCTGCAAACACATTCTACCTAATCCAAGCGAGACCTCATTTCAACTGCAGCTAAACAAAAGCAAGAAAATCCAATATCAGAGCATAATTTACTGCCTCACGCCGCGCCTCTATCTGCCGACACCTTTTCTTTTTTCTCTTCTTAGAAATATCTTGACTAAATTAACTAAGGAGATCCCGAACAATATTAGCCGTGCGTCGCAGCAACAACAACTCCTTTGAAAATCGATTTCTCAGAAAAAGAATCTGCGCCGTGATAATTGCTAACTTTTCCATAGCAACTAACAGACTTAAAGGAACTGATAACAAGAGCTAAAAAGACAGCTGTCGAGATAGATGTATAGATAGTTAGAAAGAGGGGAAGAGAGAGAGAGAGAGAGTTTTGGAAGGATAGGGTAACTTGGAGGACTGCGTTTTATTACCCTGCGCTTCAACACCAGCGACTGCTGTTCGGCAAAAAGTTCAAAGCGCGAGGACAACGGCGCACAGGAAAGTGCTCGACGGGAAATTACGTTGCGAGCGAAAGAACATAACGTAAGCTAAGGTGCGAGAAAGGGGAGAAAGCGTCAGAGAGATGGATGGTCGTCGGGCGTAAGAGAGGTGTTCACGCTTCGGTGAAACGACCCGGCTGGACGTAATAAGCGCGTGTGCGAGAAATTTTCGAGCGCGAGACATGCTCTTTTCGACGATGCGCACTAGCCGGCCAAGAAAATTATTTATTTTTTAAACTCAAAGTCGTAGTTGTTGATTAAAACTTTTATTACTGCCTGGAAAAAGAGCTCGGGAAAGTATAAATTTAGTAGTTCGTTTCATTTTTTATTTCAAAGTGGGAAAAAAATTTTATCTGAAATTAATTTTTCGCAAATTTTTTTGCGCGTTCGTAAATATTCAAAGTCATTCGAAATGCCAAGAAAATACGCTGGAGGATGGCGTTCAACACTTTCTGTCATAAATTTTTCTATCGGATCTTCTTTGCTGAAATTTCAAATTTGGAAGTTTCCCGGCTAGCTGAATATGATTACACGGACAAAATCTGGAATTTGAAACGATAGGTATGATGTGACGTGCAGAATGTCAAAAAGTTGACATGAATATGGCTTTTATGAGTAGATTCAAATTAATATGGCATATTCCTTCTGGAAATTTTTATTAAAAATTAGCCCCTTTGTGTAATTCAAAGAGTGCCATCGACCAATTTTATTCGTCATTTTAAGCCTCACTTTAATTGGTCAATTTTATAAATCGAAAGTAGCTTAACGAGGTATAAAAAGCCATACGCAATCTGCAAAAATTTAAATTTAAATATAAGTATAAAAATATAAAATTTTCACAAAGTAATATTAATGCATATGAATAATACATAAATGATATATCTATTTGGACATTTAAATGTCGGGTATTATCTATTTCCAATATACATAAAACAGGGGATAGCGTTTCCTATAAATACAGATATTCCCGAAAAAGAGCGTTAAAGACATAAACATCATTTAATAAATCGAAATCGCATGGCAAAACGCGAATAGAATTTGATGGATATTTTAACGTCAACGTTTTTTCAAGCTCACGCACGCGCGCTCGTATCTTTCTGTTTGTTTTATGAAAAATAATGAAGTTTTACGCAGTCCGCCAACTTTTTTAATCTATTTTTCCAAACATTCATTTATTACATTTATCAGTGGCCGAGGCGCGCGCGCGCGCGAGAGAGAGGCGAGAGCTCAGCATTTCCATAACAACAAAAAAAAACACACGCTCGCGCGCGTTCAGCTCTCTCGGCGCTTTTGCGCGCGCGGACGTAAAATATTTTCATCAAAATGACGCTAAATTTTCGCTGCCGACGCGTCGCGCCATTTTTCAGCAATCAAAACTCATTAAATTCGAGCGCGAAATTCGTCATGCCAGCCCTCGAACGCTATTCTGAAAAATGCACACTCTGCAGCGCGCGCTCGCTGCACGCCTATCGCGCGGCCCCGCTTGACGGCCCGATGACGCGAGCCAGTTTTCCAGCGGCGCTTGTATACAAAATAACTTTATTCGTACAAAGTATAGACCCTTCGCCGGCCAGAGCGATTTAAATTCGTATCAATCGGCCGTGTGCCGAGCGGATGCAAAATGACAGCGGGTTCTCTGTTGTTTTATTTTTTTATGCTCCGGGAGCCAAAATATATAGCCTCGCTCTTTGCTCTGGCGAAAATCCGGCGAGAACTGCTGCTCTCTCTCTCTCCCTCTCTCTGTGTATTGCTGTATAGCCTGGACGAACTGTTGACCCGCGAGATCGGAGGATAAATGGCAAACAGCCGTCATTCAGTGAGCGCGCGAGCAGAGCCGCGTGTTTACGGCCGAGAGCTGATATACACTTCGGACGCACGCTATGCACAATGCCGGCAGTTGCGCGAGTGCTTCCCTCCCCCTCTCCTCCCCCCTCCCTTTCTCTCTCTTTCGCTTTTGAAGTTTGTGCTCTGCGCGCTGGCTGATTGGATTTTTTTTTTTATTATGGCTATCGCGGCTCGATGCACGATTGACTCGCGCTTGCGCGCAAGCTCGTGTTAGTTAATTCGAGTGATTTGTTGAAATGCGAAAGAAGGCTATTTGGATTAGATTGAAGTAGATAAAAGGGCTATGTATCAATTTTAAATGTGTGCTGGCTCGTAATGGGTTTAGGCTCTAGCACTTGCATAACTCAAAAGCGAGTGGTGTATGGGTAAATGGAGATAGGTAACATTGTAAAAGTCTATGGAAGTTTTATGATTCATTGAATGAAAATTTTGTATGAGTAATCATCGCACGTTTCACGATAGTTACTTGCACAATGCAAAATTTATCATTGATATTCCATAAAAAATTGATGGCTTGGAGTTTGAATAACTTAACCACCGCTGCCGCGGTTATAGTCGGCCGAGGTGTAATAAAAGTGTAGAATATTTAAAAACTACGCTTTTATGCATTTAGTTGAAAAGAGAAATTCGAAAAAGTTCTTATTTATTTATACGCTTGAGTATCGGCAATACGTACAAGTTGCGTTTATTTTAGGAAACAAATTTTTCCTTTTATATCATTCCTCCGTGTTTGCGGAAAATATTTAAAGTGGAAAAAGTATGACCTGTCTCGGTAAAGGAAATAGGTCGCCATGTGTTACGTTTTTCTGGCCTCTCGAATCTGTGATTTTCAATGTTTTTCCTAACGTGAAAATCGATATAATTTTCTTATAGAGAATTCGAGGCAGAATCCGATTCTTATTCTTTAATAGTAGGAAGAGCACGAAGAAAACTGAATTTGTTCAGAAATTCAGCTTATCCAAAATAATCCAGTAAAATATAAGACTTAAATGTTGTTTCTCGAGCTAAAATTTTAATAAATTTTTACTTTTTTTTTATAAAAAATATATTAATTTGGAATTACTTTATATATTTTCATTTTTATTATCGAAATTAGAGCTAACAATTGAATTAAAATCAAAAACTTCGTACCTTTGTATCTAAAAAATTTGAATTGAATAAAAATAAAATATTGTAAGTTTCCAATATCGAATTTGATTTAGCTATAGGACAAAATATTGAAAAGCATAGAATAACATTTCATAGATTCAGAGGAGAAAAATAATTCGTAACTAGTGATTTTGATTTTTTTTAAATAAAATTCCTAATGAAGAAATTGAAATTATTGAAATATAATTCAAATCTTGGATGCTTTGAATTGTTTGAATATTTCAAATATTGTTTTATTTTTTCAACTACTAACAAGTGTCATCCCTAATTAAAATTAATTTTTAAAAATTTTCGTTTAACAATTTAATGATTCTGCCTTTTAAAGAGAAAAAAGCAGATAAGTACATTCGACTTTAATTTGACAAAATTGGCAATAACTGATTTTTATCTATGTAATATTAAAATCTAGCTAGAGCACTAGAAAGAAGCCCTAACGTGGAATCAATGTGTAAAGAGAGTTTTCTCGCACATCGTAATTTTTGTAAGTAAATCATTGCGAACGAGCTAGACAAAAAACTTTCTAGAGTCCAAAGTCTTTCCTTCTCTATAAATATTCTTCTGTATTACAGCTAATCAAGTTGTAGCTTTGCGATGTAATAAAAACATGCGATAGCACTTACATACATCTAGACTAAGAAGTCACAGGGCGCATGTGCGAGACGCACTAAACCTGCTGGAAAAAAGTATCGAAGAGAGCGCCACTTCGTGCACGAGATTCCATTTCGAAATTACGATGTTTTTCTGTCTAAAGGTGCAATCTGCATTTAAGCAATGCGATCAGTAAACGCCATAATTGTGAGAATAAAGTCAGAGAGACGTTAATAAATACTGTTTGTCGGCTGAGCGTGGTGAGTTTGCCGACTGATGGCTTTGCCTCTGTTCTTATTTCTTCCGTCCATCCTCTGTTCCGTTCCTCCAGCTGGAGCGAATGCCCATGATGCGATTTGTTATTGTCTTCGAGTTCTTTTATGCCAAGAGTATAAGAATTGTATAAGTGAGCTTTCTGCGAGTCTTACAAAAGCTGGGTGGCCACGTGATATTAGCGACACAAATGGAGTCCATTGTTTTGTATATTGTTTCATTTTGCAAATTAAACACCTGGCTTTAGTAGTTTAATTCAGTGTTTTTAATATTGCGCCCATAATAATAAACCTCTAGAATACGCACGGCTCTAATTCTGGACCGTGCGTAACATGTTTAATTAAAAAACATTTATTTTATTGAAACATGAAGCTTAATGTCATGACATACAGATCTGGATCGATCATGATCGAAATTTTAATTTTTCAGCATAATTTTTTAAATATACAAAAGGCCACTCTATTACTTAAAAAGACTAATAAAGTAAAAATAATAGCAAACAATTTCGAACAGTTTCTGTACATAAAAACTTTTCGGAAGGACCCTTTAAAAAGGCTTAAATATTGTAAATCTTTATATCTCTTTAAAAACATAAAAGGCCAACGTAATAATTCATATCATATAAACAATCAGGAAGGAAAAGTGAAACGTCTCTTATAAGTTTGATACTTACAAATTTTTTGGAAGGACCCTTTAATAAAGTCCAAACATTTTAAATCTTCATATCTTTTTTAAACTACAATAAAAGGCTAATGTAATTTTTTGTACAAAACAAAAGAATGGGAAAATGAAGCGATTCTAAAAGATTTCACACAATAAAATTTATCGGAAAACAACGAAATTAAAATGATTGAGTTCCTAACTTATTACGCGTGACAGTATAGGATACTCAGTTGTAGGATTTTAATAACTTTGAAAAGACATAAAATAAAATTTATAATTTTTAGATTAATTTGAAAAAAGCTTCGAATTAATTCGACTAAAGCTGCGTGTATCAGCGCTGGGTGTGACCTGTCGGAAAATCGCGAGAAATTCAATTATTCGGATCGACAATTAAACTACCGCTTAGATCTGTCTTCACAGAGGGATATGAAACGCGTTTGACAATTACAGGTGAACGAGAACATACAAAATTAAATGATTTACGGGTTCGCGGAATTATCTACTTTTAATTTGCTGTTTCCTCATTACAATTTTGTCTAATTTTTTTTGGAAACGAATTCGTTTGAACTTGATATTCGTTGCGCGATTAATTTTATTAATCTTAGCTTTTAGAATTTTGTTACTTAATGTATACATGTAATACACTTAGATGTCTAAAAGAAAATAACGTTTACAATATTCCAACTTTATGTCTTAACTTTAAAACATACCAATAATATGTATAAATTGATGTATTTGATTAGAACTCTAAATATATACTATGTACTTAAAATTAATAATTACAAACTAAGAGATGCGTAACTTCAAACGGTTTTTCTCTTGCTTGATAACCATGCTTTGATGCATTTATCAGAGAAATATGTTGCAAGTGATTTTGCAGCAACACTGTGTGTACATTAATTTTTTCATTTTACACTCATGTTCCAATATATGTTTGAAAATTTATTTTTATATTTATGTATACCGACATAATTTGGTTTTACGAATGCATAAATATTATGATTTTGTAAAAAAGTGCTATATTTTTTTCTCTGTACTAAAAATTTTAAAAAGAATCTTTTCACACTTAAACAATTTATTTACAAAATTGTTGACGATTCATTCTTTCATTGAACAGCATTCAATAAGTCCTCGATAAGCTTCTCAAAAACAACTTGAGCGCACAACTTTATCGTAATCGCTGCCGCACACGCAAACGGTATTTTCAACTTCTCTCCCTTCGCCGTTGTACAAAGCAGGGACGCTCGCACGATTGCGTGAGCTCGCATATTATCGGCCGGCGGCGGTGGCGGCGGGCGAAAATCTGCCCTGGCTAAAAGATATACCCTGTCATTTTCCGCGCGCAAAACTCAGCGGGTAGCCGTGTGGGGCAAAGCGCCGTCTTCCTGCTTCCGTCTCTCTTTCATGCTCGCGAAAGAAAAAAAGAAAAAGAATGGGGCAAACGCTGCTTTCCACTTAGGGGAAGTTACGTATGTGTTTGCACGTGTGTGCGAAGGAATATAAAAGCAAGAGTCGAGTGGCCGAAAAATCGGACAAAAGAGTTGAGTGTAGGTGTACAGGATAAGAAGAAAAAGGCTAGAGCGAGGGAGAAAGAGAATACTTTTGTCGAGTGATTTTTTCATTTTTTGTTTTTCATAGTTTTTAAACTCGTAGGCAAAAAGGTAACTTGCGTCCGTTCAGCTCGCGCAAAGCAATTTTTATCGCTCGCCTAGATAGATCGATAGGAAGAGAGAACCTTGCAATCTTCTCTGTAACTTTTTCGGTTTTACATGATGCGAAGTAGCACCACGTACTTTGTAAAGAAATTTTAATATATTTGAGGCTCCTAACTCAGAAAAACAAAATGAAAAATCGGGAGACGCCCTCCGCTACTCCGTCACCCCCTCCTCAATTTTTTGACCCTCCTCAACTTTTTTATAGAAATAAAATAAAGTATTAAAGACTTATACAAGTTTTTTCAAAATCATCAGGTCCATCTATGAAAATCATTTTATTTGTATTAATTATTCTTTAAATAAATTTTGGGATGCCATTTAATTACTATTAATTACTACAAAATTTATTATTATTCATAATTATACAATCCCTTATCTATCACTACCAGGGAATCAATAAATTTGATTAACTAATAATTTTAACAAAAATCTAAAATTACAAGATCATCTAATTCCCAGAATAAATGCATTTTCTCTATATGTGGTTCGGAATATTTCTTCGTTTTTGATATATTTATCGTACTTGGCATGATTTAATGTTCTGAAGCTCAAGTTATTTTAGTAAGGTAGAACTTAAATTTATCAGAGTGTGCTTTATACTCATAATTATTTAAAAACTAAATCATCGTATTATAAACTAAATACGACGTACCTAATAATAGTAAAATATGTAAAAAAATGTATGTTAAAGTATTATTGTATTTTACGGAAATATGATTAAATTATGAAAATTAAACTAATTATTATCATGAATTTAAGAATTAACAGTAAATTAACAAAAGGAGAGAAAAACTCCAAATTTACATTTTTTATGTTAATTATAAAGATAATAATAACGAATTTCTCTGTAAAAAAGCATTTTGCTAAAGCAGTTATCAGCGGTTATTTTTCAGAGCCTTCACGTGTGCAAAAATCGACTGTTGCTTTCGTACTTTTGGAATGGACTCCGGTATTGAATGAACAATCAAAGCTTAAGTTTGTTTAATGCCGATGGAATATATTGGTGCACGCGGGCGTATCGATAATTAATTCGAATGTTACATTTCATTTTACGGACGGGCACCACTGTGAGATTGACAAGATAATTAAAAATCAACGTTGAAAATGTAAAATCATCCGAATCTTTTGGTATCTTTTTCCGCTTTAAATAGGGCGTATAGGTACACATAAATGTATGAAATTCGATAAAATTGATTTTCATGAAATAAATTCCGTAAAATTGAAGTATTTTAAACGAGCTAAATTAAGGTATTGGATAAAAAATTCAAATATGTTTATCGATACATAATGACAGAAAATATTTCAATAAAGTTTTCCCATTTAGCTGCCTTTGGACAAAGTAATTTTGAAAGTTAAAAGCAAAATGTATGCTCATAACATAATTTACAAGAGTTACTACGTTTATTGAATAAACATAAAATTTTCACGAACAGTAAGAAAAAACAAAAATTTAATAACCACCTGAGTAGAAATTTAATTAATTAAACCTAATCTTTGAGATTTCGATAGGTACTAAAGAGACCCCTAAGCAACTTCCACAATTATATTAATAATAAAGTCACCTAGTTACATCCTAATTTGGGCCTACTTAATTTTCTATTTAGTCATAGCAAACTTGTACTTAATATAAACAAATGTATTTTATCCAAAATCACGAGCTATCCCTTAATACATTAATATAGAAGCTAAAGAGGAAGTGAGCTAACAAGCCCGTAACGCGCGAGTTCATCATCAAGGAGCACACGAGAATCTTAATCTCGAGAATCTCAGCTCATTCAATCTTGACGCACTTCCGACCGCTCTGTATACAATCACGTTCTTGCTCGCTCCCACATAGTGAGCATATAAACCCACATTCAGGTAAGCGAGGTCGTTTGATACACGCAAGACACAAGCACTACAGAAGAAGAAAGGTAGAGAAAAGAAGAGAGAATGAGAGAGAGTGACAGAGAGGAAGCCTTTTTCGCAAACAGCAGAGCAGAGGAGGAAAAGAGAATCCTTGATTTCCTCTCCTATCTCCTTTTTCCCCTCATCTATTCAGACTGCTGCGGAATCACAGTGAAAGAGAGAGAACGCGCGCGCACACACACATGGACAGCTCTGTCTCTCTCTCACTCCCTTAGGCGGCCTCTTTCCCGCTTGGCGCATTTGAATAACAAGGGAGGCCGACAACAAACAGAAATTCACGAGCTCTCTCGCACGCTCCAGAGGGGATATAGCAGGGCGCTATTTCGTCGGCGAGCGTGCGAGAAAAAGAGATTCGTTGCGCGCTCGTCCAGCTCCCACTTGAATATGCGTGTATCGCTCCCACGCTTTGACCGATAGACAGAATAGGCGCTACCGTTTCGAAATCAATCATTGTTTAGCACTTTCTTTATCTCTCTCTCTCCCTCTCTCTCTCTCTCTCTCTCTCTCTCTCTCTCTCTCTCTCTCTTTCTTCCTCTCTCTTTCTCACCCTCTCTTTAACTCACACACTTATATGACTCGGCCGCGCTTTCTATATCTCTGGCTTTACGCACGATAAAAAAAGCGGAAAAGAAGAACGATACTCGAGAGAAATCGCGCTGAATCTCTCATTAATCGCGGCGGTAGCGCGGCAGGCAACGGCGCGCAATTTAAACTTTCTCTCCCTCGTTTCTCTGTCGCTCGCTGTTTCCCGGAACGACCCGACACTGTACGTCGACGGCGCATGATAACTGCGAAACGTGCGGCGCAAGCGCCTGGGGATTGACGGCAGAACCGGATGGTTTCAAGAAAACTGAGAGAGAGAGATAGAGGGTGAAAGAAGAGAGAGAGAGAGAGAGGGAGGGAGGACTCGCGTAGAGAAGACAAGAAACGGCGGGAGGTGGAGGAAAACGGCATCCAAAGCATTTTTCTCAGGGAACGCGGCCGCGTGTCAGAGAAACGTCTTTCGACGTGGGGGCAGAGAGCAGAGTGGGAGAGAGAAAGAGAGGAACGCTAAAGATGACAGTTTTTAAAACGACTTGTCCCTCGGTCTATCAAATTCCGAGGCAGCCACCGCGAAATTCCGTTCTTCACGCTTGTCCCACACTCTTCCTTGCTCGTATCTATCTCGCTCCACCTTATCTGCCGTTCTCCCTTTTGCCACTTTGTCCTACCCCCCCCCCCCCCCCTCTCTCTCTCTCTCTCTCTCTCATTGCTCTTTTCATTTCTTTGCTCCTCCGCACGTTGCTCTCTAGGGGGTGACGACGACGACGTAGACGCACGATATTAGCTTTAAATTTGGTGAACGCGTGCGAGGGTTTAGCTCTATATATACGCTGAAGCCCTATACCTCCTGCCGTTATTAAAGTGATTTTTTCCAATTACTCGGGGGTGCTAAAATTACAAACAGGTTGAGAGAGAGAGAGAGAGAGAGAGAGAGAGAGAGAGAGAGAGAGAGAGAGAAGGGGATTTCCGCGGATAAATTGAATGCTGTCATTACCGTTTACCTTAACGCGCGCGATTATAATAGTTTGGGAGAGGTAGTTAGTTTGGGAGAAGAGTGCAAGCATAATTTTGTTGACTGCTAAATTAAGATTCGAATTATTTGAAATATTTCGTTATGAGCGAAAATGAAAAAAAGTTCCAGTTTGGACTTGGTATATTAGTTTTCCTTAAAAAATAACGATACTTACAAAATCACATGAATTAATTTATTTTCAATTTAAGATCTCATCGTTAGTTAGAGATCGCTTTTTTTCAAGAGGGCTCAATGAAGTACATACAAAGTAATTCAAAATATTGGTATTTGGTAATTTCTACTATATTATCTAAATTATTAATCTAGAATCAGTAGACAATTAAATAAAATAATCATAGCAACTTTTTTAAAATTTACAATTATAATCTTGAAATACGATAATAGCAAAATAAATTAATAATTCAAAAGATACTCAAATCACAAAAGACACCAATTACCGAGACAGAGTTGATGTACCAAATCGCAATTCAAAATTATTTATTATTCCACATTATCAGATAATATTAGCATATTAATTGCCACTTCACAAAATCCATTTTACCAAAAAGGTAACAAATCACGGGAATCCGTTCAATTCTATTTATTATCCATTTGCAGTGCTTCCCCGAAAAACAAGCACCTCGGGCTCACCTCTAAACCCGGCTGCAGCCAGCTTGACTGTAGGTCGAGCGCATCTTAAGCATCGTCCTCCCATTGAGCCGGGCGCGCGAGTTTACACGAGCTTCGGACTAGTCCTCAGACCCCGTAAACATAAGACTCTCTCCGCTAGCAGCGCGGCCAGGATACAAAGGCGCTTTCCTCTGGTATATATAACCGAATCTGCGCGAACCCTCCTGCGTGTCACAGTATAAATTCGCGCGCGCGCGCGCGCCTCGGGCCTCTGCGGTCCACACAAAGGCGCACGCATTAAGAGTGTGTCTCGGTACGTTGCCCCACCCCCCTCCGCACGAACAATGCCGCGATTACCGGTGAACAGCGGACTTGCACCGCAAAGCGCGCCCGCTGATAATGAAAGCGCGAGCGAGCGTAACCTAAATTCTGAGGGAGGAGGTGGAAACCAGTGGAAATAATAAAGTATCGGATTGCGAACGTTGTGTATATATGTATGTGTGTGTGCGTGAGAGAGAGAGAGAGAGAGAGAGGGAAAGAGGGGGGAGGGAGAGAGCGAGGGGGGGGGGTAGGTCAGTGCTATGGGATTGCAAGCGCCAGGGGCTTTTCTCCGCACCTTTTGTTGCGGGTGTGCGGCCTTCATCCTAAAGAGGAAATGTTGAAAAAGAGGGAATTATTGTGTACCCACGCAGAACAATTGAAACTCTTTTGGTAGAAGAATCCCTTTATAGGTTTTTTAATTCAGCAGTTTTAGTGTGGATTTGGTGGTATTAAATGCTTGGCGAACAGTTGAGATCCGATAGCCTAAAAATGGAATTAAACGATAATAATTAATTTTTAAACTTTTTAATGTCAGATAACAAAAACAATAAGAAACAAAAAAAGACATTAATTTAATTCGTTAAAGTTAAAAATCGTGAAAAATTAAAAGCGTGCGCGAAATCGAGCTTCACACATGCAGTGTCAATACATAGATGAAGAAACTCCAAAGATTTATGTCTACTTATTGCGCAGACAGCCATTAACCTCTCGGAGCAGAAGACGATCACGATATCCAAAATTAAAATATTAGCCTCTTGTTTTTCTTAAAAGAATCAACCTGTGGGTCTAATTAGTAATGCTAACGCGCGCTATTTTATATAGATATAGATATAAAAAAGCACGTAAAATCAAGCGTTAATTTTGTTTAACGGCAGCGTTAGCCTTGCAGAATAGACCCCACGATCCTCAAAAAATCAAAGTTAAGATCAAAACGCCGAAAGTGCTACAACTCCTCTGTTAAATATTTTTTTTTCATATGTATGCCAGTTGAGTAATCCTCCTAAGCTTTTCTGTAACCTTTCCATGACCTTCCGAGGTCAACGTTTTAATAGTTCAAGGTCATATCTGAACATAAAATTTTCTAGTCTCTCATTTCCCATGTTAAAAAATAGTTTCCATTTAAAAAAATAAATTTAAATATAATTTCGATTAGTACCAATTCATACTTTATTTTAAGAGTTGAAATAAAAAAATTAATTAATATATTCTTTAACAAAATATATTGTTTGATAAATAAATCAAATTTTCGCATCAGACACTTTCGCACAAGATAGTAATTCACTTAAAACAGCTTATATAGCAGAAGAGGATCAAGAATCTCTACTAACGTAGGTTGAGTCTGTAAACAGAAACACGTCTCCGTACACATCTTAATCATATAAGAAGCTTCTTGTTTTTGTAACCTTTTAGAACGAATTAATCACATTCTAAGCTTGAGGTCGTTGAAATGCAAAGTTTACCTTTTTCATCTAGTCCAAAGAAAACTTACTTCCATACAATCAATATTTATCAAAAATTAAATGTAGATATTATTAGAATCAGAAAAGAATTTCATTTTTAATAAATAATAATTATATTATAAATGGAAGATACTTTCATGATTTCTCTCAAAATCAATTTCTTGCAGTAAAAAGAAAATCTAATATTTAAAAAGAGTTTAAACACTTTCTCTTAAGTTGTAAGTTCAAAAAATACGAATGTTTGATTGTAACTTTATTAAAGCCTTCTACAGAACAATGATATTTCCTTTTTTACTAAAAAGTTAAGTGATAAACGTTATTCTGAAATTAATCAGATTCTAAAAGGCAATTTAATAAGTATAATATGAAACTTCTATTATCTTAAAAATTTTATATATTACGAATTTTGTGTAATTTTTAAATTCAATTTTAATAATTTAAATTATTAAATTTAAAGGATTAAACATTACCTTAGTAAAATCAATATTTATACAATATCTTTCATTTTTAAATTAAACCCGCCTTACAAACCTACGAAAGAAAACACGTCTCTAAAAACAAAGATTATCAAGAGAGTCTGAGTTCTGGTTGATGGACCTCATTTAAGTACCGGTAGCCCACGCGTTTTCAAACTGCCGTATTTCATAAAGATAGAAGCGAGAGTAGGCGTTGCAAGACGATCAGAGACAGAACGGGCATCAGGGCCTTAGATGTTTAAAAGAAAAAACAACAAAATGACGAATGTCAAGGATGAAGCGCGCTGTGCCTTTATTTCTAACAGTAGTAAAAACTCATATAACCGTTAACTTGAATACGAAGAAAATGATCTTTTTTAAGTACGAAGCAGGTAAGAAGTATATTTTAATAGCTAATCTATGTTATACATTTATAATTTCGTGAAGTTGAAAATGGAATTCAATTAAATTACATAAATTTCCCGTTCATCAGAAAGCAAAGAAGTATTAAAACTGTTCAAGCTCCAGCCGACCGAAAAATCAGTGCCGTCATTAGAAAACAGTCCGCAGAGCGTCAGCTTAAAAAAAATTAAGCACAAAAGATCAGCTACGGCAGCAGCGGCAGCAGCAATGGCGACAGTGACAGCAGTCTCCTGCCAATTGTTCCGCGCTTCTCAAAAAACAAAGCGTCGAAAGAATAGTTTCGCGCTCGGTGTGTGTGTCTACTACTCGCGTGCGAGCGCGCGTGGCGACGGCAACTTCCTCGTTTCCCCACGCTGCTTTTGATCATCCTTTCATTTGCGACGATGACAAAAAAAGAAGAGTAGAAAGAGAGAGAGAGAGAAAAGAGGGAAGACTAGCGGAAAACACAGCCGACACAAAAGCAATGCGCCCAGGGCTCCCGTGCGGGTTCGCATTCGTTAATCGAGGCCCTTAAAAAATCTTTGTCTCCTCCGTCCGTTCCCTCTCTTTCTCTCTCACTCACACACATATACACACGCAGGCAGAAAACTTTCGTGTCTCATTAATGCGCGCGCACTGCGAGAAGATGCGAAGCACATAGCTGCATAGTAGAAAGAGAAGCAGCACGAAAAGCGAGCGAGAGGAAGCCAAGTCTGCTGTCGCCGGAAACGCGCTGCAGACGGGGGATGGAGAAGAGAGAATGTGCGCCTGGTAAATGAGCAGAGCGCGCACCAGCGTTAGAGACTGAGGTATAGAGAGGAACAGAAAGAGCGAAGAGAGAGAGAGAGAGGGAAAGAGCAAGGAGTATGCCGCAGAGGCTGTAGAGTGGAAAAGAAGGAAAAACTATAGGGTAGGTGTATATGGCCTGCGCTCTCTCTCTCTCTCGCATAGTCCCCTTTGTGTCGTACACACAAATCTCGCGGGGCTGTGCAGAGCGAAGCGAAAGAGGAAACTTGCACAGTGCAGAAAGAAAATGGGATGTCTCGGCGTGATAGCACCTGGACATTACCGGATTATGCTTCATACGGTGATTTCTGCTTTCCATGTTATACCTTAGCGCCGGAGCTAGTTCTGAAAAAAGGGCTTCTTCCGCTTTTCCCAGGGCGCGCCAAGCGCGTTTTCCCCTCTGCGCCCTGGAAAAGCCGCAGAGTGCGCTGATGCCGGAAGTCGAGGCGATCGACCGTGAGACAGAGCTTACTTCACACGTCTGACATCCTTCCTTTTTTTTTTATTTACATTACGTGCGAGCTCCTTTTTATAAGCTCGAAACTCTTACTCTTTGTCTCGTTTATTTTCGTTCGATTTTCATCGGAGCTGACGCGACGAAAGAAAGCGAGTTACGTTTGTTATTGCTTTTCCTTTGGTTAGACTAACGCCTTTGTGTTGCCCTTTCGTCTCTTACGTTTCTTTTTTTTTTCAATAAAAGATGCCATTACATCGCGCACGTGCCGAGGCAAAGGGATAAAAAAAAAAGAGAAAGCACGGCAGAAAATAGCGCTTCTACCGTTTTAGCGATCTGTGTGGGAAATTTGATTCGCGGCTGGTACTAATGTACTCGCGTTGCTTTACAATCGGCCGTTGCTCTCTCTCTCTCTTTCCCGCGCTACAAATGGCTTCAATTTCACCGGCCGAGCTTTCTCGCTTTCGGTTCGCTTGCTTTCTTGCACTTTATGCGGCGCTTCAATTTTCCGAGCAAAACTTCGGCCTGCCTAGCTCTTTTCTACCTCTATAATTTTGTAATTTTCTCGTTAGAGCGCGACTTTAGATCTGTGACTCTGGCACGCAGTAGCTTGGTTATTAAAACTACCCTTGTAAGTCTTCTGAATGTTGTATCGCGTTTTCTCAAATTATTGTTTTATGAGAAAATTAATGAGTAACTAGTAATTAGTAAATTAGCTTTAGTGGAGTAAATGTTTTTTTTTTGTTTGTTATTTTGGTGCTAAATGTAATTTCAATATTTAGTTTTTAAAAATTTATTTGATCATAATAAATATATTATTTTATAAACGAACTAATTAAGTAGTTAAATAAATATTTTCCATACATTTATAGTAATTGTATAACTGATATATTAACACAAATAAATAAACATTGGTAAAATTATAATTACGTTAAACATTATGAATTTATAATTATTGAAATTGATAAACTAGAAATAAATGCACTATGTAAATAAATGTAGTTAAAAGCTTTAATTTAAACTTATTTAATTACTTGGTCTGTTGTAAATATTAAAATAAATATGCTCCTATAATTTTGTCACTCCACCGATTTGTCCCCATAATAACATTTATATAAACCACACACGCGTAAAATATTAAAAAGTTTTGAAATTGTTGTTAAAGCAATTACCCCGCTGAAAATTGTTTGTCAAAGTAGTTCACAATACGCACATTTCATTAACGCACGAGCAGCGAGCCGGCAAAATAATGTAGTCATTAAAAGTCGTTAAATTAAATTAAACATGTGCCCCGGCACGCATCAAAAACGCGAGTCTTTAAACAATGATTTTTCCCCGTACGCACATAAACTTCCCCGAGGCGCATCAAACTCGCGCAAAAATGAATGCAGAACCAGTACGACCCCCGCGCTCCCCCCGCCCTTCTCTACGTACATAAATACACAAGCGCGCGAAGCTCCAACTTCAGCCGTCCATTGTCTCGTTAAAAAACACTCCCTCACAACTCGGCAACAAAAGTTTTCAATAAATCTCGCGCTCGCTCGCGGGAGGAAAAAGCGCCCGCAACTCCCTCAAGAAAGAGAGATGAGAGAGAGAGAGAGAGGTGAGGTAGGAAAAAAGGGTGAAAAAAAAATCAAAGAAAGGCGAGGACGGAAAAGGACGCGAGAGAGCCGAAGAAGGAACTTAACCGGCTCTCTCGCTCTCCCCCCCACAACTCACGCACTTCATTCGGCGAGAAAGGGCTAAAAGAGGGCGAGAAACAAAAGCAGAGCGGCCGAGACGTAAAATTGCCGGGGAAAGAAAAGAAAAGAAAAGCCGGCTCGCTTGCTCGATCCTCCGATATACCCTTCCTTTCTCCTTTTCCCTCCCGTAAAGCTGCTTCGCGCCAGCCGCACGGATCCTCTCCCTTTTCCTACACTCTCTCTCGTTATCTTCGGCCGCAAACGGCCGGCACATGCACGTACCCTACTAGTTCCTCGCGATTGCGGCCGCGCTCGCTCGAAACTCTGCTCGACAATTAATTCCCGTCCCGTTGGCTGCTCCTCTCCTACCCTTCCTCTTTCTCCCTCACCCTCGTCCAGTTTCGAAATCGCCTGGAGAACGAGCGAGCGCGGCCGGCGATAATTAGATTTCCATTAGTGCCCGTGAGAACGAGGAGGAGGAGGACTAAGGGGGGCTGCAGCAAGAGGGACTAGAGAGCCGGCCGGGCGAGCTCGCGCGCAACGACTACAGCAAGCAAGCTCGGTCGGGTCATGAATAGAAATAACATTTTTACGAGTCGCGCCGTAGCGGCCGGGAGTGAGACGTAACTCGGTTAATCGCCACGGAGACGGTATCGGCCGGCAGTGGGCTGGCTGGGTGGGGAGAAAGCGTGCATCTTTTTAATCCATTCTTCCCCCGGAGGAGCGGCTGCGCTCTCTTATTTTCCTTTCGGCGTCGTGTTTCACTTAGCAGTCGTGCTCCGCCTTTGAATCCCTTACTTTCATCTTGCCAAGCCGAGAAGCAGCAGTTGCCGCACCGTAGCGCGGCTTTTACTACTTACACCTTTATTCCGCCTCCTTGTTATTTTCTCTCTCAGCGCCCCCCCACCGAGCCTCTCTGGCTCGTATAAGCTCGGAGACGCGCACAGTCCATTGATCAGAAGAGCAGTTAAGCCGCTCGGCTCTCGGCCCTTGTCTGCATTTATGACGGGCTCCTCTCTCGGCATTTTTCGAGCGGCCAGACGCTCGCCGTTCTTTCTGCCTGGCTTCTGGCCCCGCGCTCGCCGATAGCCGGCTGCTTCCACTCGGCCTCTCTCTAAACACGTCATTTGTATGCGCGTCGGGCGCATAAGAAAATTTGCATGAGTGTTTGTCCTCGGTTTTACATAGGAGAAAGCGGCCCGGGAGCCGCGCGGTAATTTAGCCGGAGGGCCTGGAAAAGGATGACCCGCGTGGATAACGCAAGCGACCAAGCGAGCTGGAGAAAGAGAGACGCGGATAGATGGAGGAGTCCGAGAACGAAGAGGGAGAGAGAGAGAGAGGAGATAGGGTGTTATATGGAGGACGCCGGGAGCGTGAGTCGGCTCTGGAGGTCGAAGGCGAGCAACTGAGATTAATGAAATTTCGATCGGCCGGCCCGCGTCGTCGCTGCGCTCTCACATACGCACACAGCCAGGCGCGTGCGCACACATGCAGAGGGAGTCGCGTGTGTAGAGAGAGAGAGAGAGAGAGAGAGCGAGCCTGGCCAGGGTCCGGGGGAGGCGAGCCGAAGCCCCAACAAAGGGAGCCGAAGCGCGAGAGGCTAAAGGATGCCGCTGCTGCATGCACGCGCGAAATCGATAAATCGATGAATGCCGATAAATAGGATGGCTCGAGACGGTATAATAAATAGAGCGAGATACCTTTGTCGTCTGCAGGAGGACGAGAGAGCGAGCGGGAGGGCGAAAGAGAGAGAGAGAGAGAGAGCACTTGGGGATGACGATGCGCGAGCGCGAAAATGGACACTCGCAGAGGAGACGACGTGCATGCAAAGCTTGATAAAACGACTCGGGGAATCCTTGAATTTTTAGCCGAGCTCGCCGAGAGAGCTGCATTCTACTCTCTATCATCCTCGAGAGTGGAGAGGAGGGTCGGGCCTTTTGAATACGTAGGCACCGGCTGTGTAATCGACTTGCATCGCGTATCTCCGGCTGCTGATTTTTTCCTTCTGTGCTTATATGCACTTTCGCCTTGGCTCATTGACGAATGGATGGCTTTTTCGTTGTTGTTGCGACAAGGGCGTCGTTTGAATTTTTATGGTTACGCCGCTGCTGTTTTCATAATTTTCACTTGTCGGGATAATTGGAATTTCCAGGAGGCTCGCGTGCGCGTGCGTTGATTTTGTTTCGCTATTTTACTTTTGATGCTAATGCTGGGCGCGCGCGGAACTTACGAGGTTTGCGTTTTCAATTTTCATAATTTATTCGCGAGCGCGTAGAGGCTCCTAATGTATGAGGATGAGAGGGCATTATTTTTACGGGTTTTTAATGGAAGCGAATATTGCGCTGTTCAATATTTATCTTAGCGCGTTAAATAAATAAAATTTCGGGTGTAAAGGAGTGTTTGCGATGCAACGAGTAAATCATTTTCAATTTACGTTCAAATAAACTTTGCTAATGTATACAATGTTGGTATCGCACGCGTGTGTACACGCGCGCGATACGTGAGCGAAACAATAGCTGGTTTGATTCCGTTATCGAGTCTGTAACAAAGGTTATAAAGTCAGAGTGAAATGGGAATTACACAAAAAGTGCATAAAATGAAATATGTAAGACGTTAATTCCAGGGATAAAACGAAACTTTCATTACTTAAATAATTTATGCAAAACTGATATTGAAGCTTTTAGGTTTTGAGCAATTTTTAATATCTGATTTATGATTAATTTATACATTTGCCCTACTGGTAAAAAATTAACCAGGGCAATGAAATTATTATAAATAAATTTTATTTCAACAGAGCTCTGATCAAATATCAGATTTACCCGTGTAATATAATTCTTTTTAATTTAATAAAAAACAAACTCAATCCTTTAGAATTTTAATAATTCATACAACGAAGGCACAGCGCTAATACAAAGATAAAAAATACACGGTTCATAATCCAGCATTAAACAATCTGCGTCACCAGGCAGCCTCAAAGCCAGCAAGAAGCACCGAGGCCGGAGATCGAGAAGCCAGCGAGAACCGCTGTCCAACAATGTAATTGTGGGCGAATGCAAAGACTACGATTTCTCGCCAACTAAAAGCCATCGCTTTGCTTATACGCAGCTCGTCCAGGAGACAGAGCCGCAAAAGCCCCAAGAGAGCGGGAAGAGAGAGGGATGGATAAAGGATGCAAATCAAGCGAGCGCACATGCAGACCGGCGCGAATGTTGCGGTTGCCGTCAGCATAGCAGCGACCGCGAGCGGCTGAGATCGAAAAAGGAGAGCAAAGCGAGTACGCAGCCGACGAGGAGAAAGAGAAATGGAGATAGATCGGGCATTGTCGGGCGGAGCCGAGCACATCGAGCATAAAGTGGAATTACTTCCTGGATCGAGATTACGCGCGAGAGAGCCTTTGATTCTGGCGGCCCATCGAGGAGAGGCGAATTCTTCGCGCTGACTGCTGAAGCACTTCCTTTGATACGGCGGCAGTTCGCGCGCGAGCGGGAAACAGCCGAGTTCCGGCTCAGAGACGCGCCATTTCGTGGCTCTCTCGCGTGTGCACGGTTTCAGGAGGCTGCTGCTGAAGCAATCGCGTGCTGGCTGTGTGTGTGGGGAAAAAATTCGATAAGGCCTTGGGAGCGGACGAAAATGTTGCGGCACGCGAGGGAATGATTTTCTGGAGGTGTGTCTTGTTTTGCGAGAGGACTTTTCTTTTTTTCTGCCGAGCTCTTTTGCTTGATTGAGAGGTTTTTGCGTTAACTGATCGCGCACGTAGCGAGTGGCGCGCGGAAAGGTAGAGGGCTTTAGTTTGTTAATGAAGCGGATTCTTTGGGGTGCTGGTGAATGGAAAAGGCAAGATTAGTGGTTGTGTGGTTTAATGATTTTTTTAATTTGATTCTTTGGAAATGTTTATTCAAAATTAGTGTTGACTCGAATACGCCTACTGCGTATTGTGCTATTGACTCGAATTTTAGATTTTACAATAATCAAGCTTTTGTCAATACCTCTTGAATAAATTTTCAAGAAAATAGTAAATTAATATTAAAGAGGTAGAATAAATACCGTTCCGACTATTGTGCTGCTCGGCTCACTCTAGCATAACAAGGTCATCAAGCCTCACCTGGATAAACATTTCCTTGAACTTCGGCCAAAACTTGCCGTACCCCAATAAGCCTTTCCGAAAACTCAAGTAATTCATATTTTTATTATCGCGACTACGATATTCACGATATAATCCCTAAAAATATAAAATGTTTTCCTCTTTTCCGCTCGGCCCCGTGCCCCAGCGACCCACATTCCCTTAAACCGAGTCCTTAGCCGCATTAACCCCACCTTTCCCGCTTCTACATTCGCCCAGCGGCGTATCTCTATTGCTAATTCTAAAATTAAAAGGGCTCTTAGGGGTTGCTGCATACTCAAGCGTTCATATATGCATAGCTTGGCAGGGGAAGAGCTAGGGAAGAGGGTCTGTAACGGGTCGGCAGCCTCGCTATAGCTACATTGTATCCAATAATCAGATTAAAACTGGGATTGCACCTGCATTACGCTCATGAATTTCGAGCCTTTGAGCAGATATGGAGGCCCTTAAAGTGGACCGTCATCATCCAGCTGAATATCCGGGCGCTTCTTAGTGGAGAAAGTGACTAGATTACAAGCTCCTTTGTTCCTGCGCCCTCGCGAGCTCGAGCCTCGAGCGGGTGATTAGTTTATGCGGCTGTATGACGATTGATTGCGTCGTGTTTAAACTAATCGCGCCGTAATTAGAGCCGGCCGGCGCGCTCGCCTCCAAATTAATTTCGCTAATTACCCTGGGAGCTTGCGGGACTTCTATTTTGAGAGTTGAGTCTGCAAAAATTTGGCTCACGCCACGTAAGCGCAAGGCTCGTATACGTAAGGCCGAGTCTATGTAAGAGAAGCCGTATTGCTCCTCTTACTTAGTTGTTTGTTTCGCAGCGAGAAGTTATTTTGGAAAGTTGCTTGACACACGGAGCTTCCGTTAAGGCTGATTTTATTAGCATTAGACTCGGCTTTTTCAAATTCGAATTTATAAGTATGGGCGGCGCGACGCCGGCGGGATAATTTTCGGAGGTTTATCTTTCAAACAAGAAAACTTGGCCGTCGCTCGATACGTTTTCCTTCGTGAATTATTGTTTATCGATTCTCGAGTTTATACCTGGGCTGATTTTCTGGAGTATCTTGCGCGCGAGATTAAGATTATCCTGATGCCGCTGTTAATTTAAGAAGCTGATGTATATTTAACTTTTTTATTTTGAAGTAGGTTTTATCATAGATGAATCGATAAGAACTTCCGGTGTACGTTATTCTACGTAAACTCGAAAATCGATATTATAAATTACGCTTTCACAGCATCAGGTATTCCGAAATAAAAACTAAAGGCTACAATAACTCATGCATCCTGAAATTTTTCAATGAAAAACGATCGCAAAAAGACGCAGCACTACTACGCCGACTACCATATTACAAAGCGTCAGCAATATTTGAAATAATCCCCCAGCAAAAAGCAATACAATTCGCGAGCGTCAACGTTTTGTCACGTGCTTCTCTCCCCTAAATTGACTATGCCTCGTTACTGTATGTAATAACAATATTTCGAACCTCAGGGGGACCGCTTTGACGCGGGTATTACCGGGCCAGATCCGATTACGCGCGGCGAGAATCGGCATTTCCAAAAAGTTTGATTAATCAAAGCGATCGTGTTCAGCCAACCATCGCGAAAGCCACTCAAGTAACTTTTCCCAAGGCCTCTCCCGAGAGTGTTTCGGCCGCGATTTCCGGGCCGCCTTACGGATTTGGATAAGAATCAGGCCTCTCTCGCCGAATAAAATTTCCATTCCGCGCGGAAAGCTCTCTGTACACCCTCCGTCGCTCTATACACACCTCCACCGCACTTCATAAAACCGAGGACGAAGGGCTTATCGTAAAAAAGCGAGGAAAATTTGTCCCCCATACATAATACAGGTGCGTATAGCAGCGACTCTCTGTATATTAAGCCGTCGCGACGTGATTTTCAAATCTGGCGCTTGTTACGGGGCATTTCTCGCCTCGTCACGCTCTGCGGAGCTAGGGGCAGAAAAAAAAAGTGTCAATACCTCGTAACGTCAAGACGCAGGGGGGGCCGGCGTCAAAGCCGCGCGAGCGAGCTTTACCCATATTATTCAATTTCTGCCTTCCGACGGGCCCGCCGCGCGTAAACCACTCTTCCGCTCTGCCCCTGGGGAGCGGCAAAAAGAGCGGAGAGAAAAAGGAGAGGGTATATAGCCTCGCGCGCGCTTCTCGTAAAATCAAATGATACGCGCGCATAAAGGGCGGCGCTAAGGACACGAGCGCTCGTACGGCTAGATAGACGATGGGTTTGCGTATGGTATATACAGGCGCGGTAGCTGGTAAGGGAGATTGACTGGCGCGCGTGGATGGAGCCCTTAAACAAGAGGGCCACGTCGTGCTTGCGAGCTAGCGCTGAGTTTTATTGTTGGGGTGTAGAGGATCGGCTGATATGATTGCGAGATTCAATAAGAGAAATATATGAAATTTTCATGAATTGAGAGGCTTGGGAGTGTATCGATTCTCGTCCGGAGCTTGACGTTCCGAGCGATTTATTCGCGCTGTTGTGTAGTGCGTGTAGAGAGAGAGAGAGCTGGGGCAGGTGATCGATCTATCGCGAGGCTCCGCTCCAAATTGAACTGTCGCCTTTTGCTTTCGCCGGCTCCTCTAGCCGAGCGACTAACGATGAAGCATGTTCATCATTAGTCACCTTATAGGGCGATGCAGCGGGGCTTGAGCAGTCACAATGAATCCAAGGCGCGCGCGCGCGCTCGCTCCTCGGATTACGCTGGTTCAATGCCGCCCAGATCGTCGGGGAAATGAGCGTATTATGTTCTGGCTTGAAAAACCTTAGGGTTTTCTGAGGTGCGCGCCTTTTAGAGGCGCTTTTTTCCCCGACGTGAAAGCCGGATGCTTGAGTAATGTAATCGCAGTAACGTGTTTATTAGGGATGCTAAAGGGGCCTTTGTTCATTAGGGTTTTAATAAATGTTGTTATCGGCTTTTTTTTTGCAGTTTTAGCGTCGATGCGGCGATGCTCGATGGGAAGTTCGTTTAGTTCGTTAGTAGTTTTCTGTCCCAAGGTTAATTAAGTAACTAATTTTCTACTTTGACTTTTATGGATAATGAAGTTTTTAAACAAAAAGTTTAATCATTACTTCGAAACTTAATAATAAGTATATAAAATGTGCGTTTAATTACTTCGCTTTAATTAGATTGCAACAAGAGATCCGTGGCAGATATTTGAATTTTTTTATTTAAGACACAATGTGAACAAATTTAATTTATGTTAGATTAATAGTTAGAAGCTACCAAACAAAAATAAAATAATTAATTGAATTAATAAGTACAAATTATTTTTAGAAATTTAAAGTATGATGATAGCTCAAAATATAAGGTTTTTGAAGATGAAACATAAATCAAGGTTTATAGTTGTTTTAGTCTTTTGCTAAGATTACTTTCTTAGAATCCGGGATGAATTAGGACGGCATTTCATTCTCGTATTTCTTTTGGAAGTATTAAAGAGCGCTCTTCAATGAAGACGTCGTAAGAAATTAAAAGCATCTTTTGAAAAATAACATTATAAATGTTAGTATGATAGATTTGTTTTTAAAAAATGTGAAAAAAGCACTCTTTTGTAGGTTCAGAATAATTTAACAAAAATTTTTTAATTTATACTTTGCGAAGGTGCTACTTAACTCGGGTAATAAATTACTTTTTTCCCATTAAAATAGAATGTTAAGGTAAAAAACTTGAACGGAAAAAATTCCTAAAAAATATTTTAAAGCTTCGCTAGCGTTCATTTAAATGAAATTTTGTAACTTTTTGCTCGCAGAAATTTTCCCAAACAGGCAACTTTGCAAAGTTCTCCAGTCCTAAAAAAATCCGAATGTTTTTTAGCATTTCCCCGAACTTTAAAATGATAATATTTCGTCAAGATATTAAACTTCCGCGCTGCGCAATTATTGCCCCCCCCCCCCCAAGTTCGGGGAAACTTTGCCGCATCTGCATAAAAGAGCGTCCCTCGAGCAAAGATACAATAATGCGAAGAATTTCTGAAAATCATAGTGAAGTATTCCCGTAACATCTGCCGCCATCCCCCTAAAAACAAACCAACTCCTCCGACTCAACCAAAAAAAACCAGCTCCAACTTCCTCAAACACCACAGCCCCTCCCCAGCTCAACAATAAACGATAACCGCGTTCTCCCGCAAACAGACACAGGCCCGATCCCTCCGGCATGCCCCGGCATTTAAGACAATCCAGCGAAACAATCCCCGACTTGGGCTTTCGATCGTCGTCTAGTATAGCTGTAACGCCGGAGCCGGCCTGATACGCGATCGTTAAATCCCGCGCTATAAGCCCGCCTCCGTGTCGGGGTGTCGCGTTTCTCGCGGTCTAAAGTTTCCTGCCTACTCCAGCCTGCACACGCGCCGAGTCGTCGGTATTAACGAGCTGCGCGAGCTTCGAGGCATGTACGTGCGTGGAGAAAGGCGCGAGCGGTTAAAGCGCTCGGTTATTCTTGCGTGCAAGCTCGATTTATAGGATGGCGTGCAGCTCCGCCGTAAAAAAGGGAAACGAGCTTGCGGGCTACGCGCGCGCTGTATAAATGCGCTAAATTAATTGAGCGAGAAAGAGAGGGGGGGGATGCACGAGCGCTGATTTCTATTACAGCTTTTTCTTTATTTCTATTCTGCCGGTCTCTCGTTCCCTCGTTTCGTTCTTACAGCGAAGCTTTCCTCTTCTCTTTTCGTTTCGCATCGATGAGCGCGCGTCTCGTTTGCATTTCAAATTTCGGAGCGCGCCGCGGGACTTTTATTGCCTGGCTGCCTGCGGCCGTCCTCAATATGCTCTCGCGGACACTTTCCGCGTTATGTGCATACATATATATATATAGATATATACGTTATGCGCGGCCTGGGCGCGCGTGTGCGAGTAATGGGAGCTTGCAAGCTCGACGACAATTGTTTCGTGGGTCATTAATAATTAGGGGAGTTTTGATTTGCAGCGCGCGTGTGTACATTATGGAGAGAGAGAGAGAGAGAGAGCTGTTCTTTGAGCCAGCGCCGAGTTGATGAATATTGCAGGCAAGCCTGGTGAATAATGCAGCGGCGAGCGGAGGACTTTTTGATTGATTTAATCCTTTATTGTTTGCGCGAGCGGTCCGTATAAGAGTTTCGGGGCTGCGGGGGCGGATAATGAAAGGTGACGGGCCGAAATACAGTCATATTTATTTCAGACTACGCGCGCGGACGACGTCCCGCTGATGCGACATAGAGACTCGAGCTTTGTTCTACGCACAGCCGGCGCGATGCATATATTCATAACGACAGCGGAAAACTGGACGAACGCGGGGGCTTCATGTAAAATTAAGCCTGGATGTTATTGACGGAACGAGCGCCGGACGGGCTTGCTGTATTATTCAAAAAGAGCACATGTAAGACAGCGAGCTTCGTTTTACCCGGAAACTCGATGTTATCTCCAACAAACAGATGCGACACAGATACCTACAAGAAGAAAAATAAGCGATGGAATCAAAGTTCGATCCTATCAAACCAGCATGATAACACCAGCCGCCGCAACTTCCGCGACTATCGCAATCATTAACTTTCTGATCAATTAGCCCGAGCTTTGGGCCACAACTCCGCGCGCACGTGACAGCTTTTACAGGGCTCGAAATAGTTCGACCGGTCAGGTTGACCTGTAAATAACAGTGATCGCCGCTTCTCAGATGCGCCGTGCTCTACCACTCGGCCGTCATTAGAAATACATGTCTGTGTTTTAGGCCGATTAAAGCGAGGACGCGATATGTAGGGCAAAGTGCGCGGAGCCTGGCCGATTAGTTCGCTGAAACGTAATTAATCATGGCTGTCGAGAGGTTGGGGTAAAAAGTGTCCGAGGGTGTCGATGGTGCGGCCGATGGGATGGGAAAAATCGTGTTATGGAAACGCGAAACTTGCGGAGTTTAAATTGTTGATCACCTTTTAAGCAAATGAAGATTTATCCGCGGCCATAAGTTTAGTTATTAATTTGGCTGATCCATTTATTTGCAGAATTCAACTGTTTTGGTTGCTCGGCCAGGCCGCTGGCCGATCGCTCTTAATCAAATTACTCCTGCGACCCGTCAAACGGCTCTGAAAGAAGTCCATATCCTGCCCGCTGCATCAATATTTGTAATTTAATTATAGACATCACAGAAACCGATAGAGAGAGAGAGAGAGCCAGTAGATTCAGGGCCACAGCAATTACCCAAAGGACTTCGCTTGGCCGGCTGGCCAGCAAACAGTCAATCAAAGGACTCGTTACGGATCTTAATTAAAATTTAAACTATTAAACCAGCGCTGCGCTTAGCCATCAAAGGGCCGCCCTATCCGCTTTTTTTGCAGCGCAGCACAGAGAAACCGCGAAAAGTGCAATTAACCATAGCGAGCACAGAGCGGCCGCGCGCGCTCGGCTCTAAACTAAACTAGACTCGGTAAATAAAGGGCCAACTCAACTGGGCCTCCCGATCAGCATAGTTGCCCGGCCGTCCAAATAATCCGAGTCCGCTGCGAAATGGCCGACCGAGAGAGCTGGCTGCAAGTTCGACGAACTCGGGCCGCGTTCGGCAATCGCGGCGTCATCGTCGGAGCTGCGCGCCAGGCCGGGCGTGGATAATTTTCAAATATCTTCGGATTCTCCAATCCGCTCAGCCGTCCGTCGCCGCTTGGGTATATACCCAGCGGAGAGAGAGAGAGAGAGCTGGACGGACTCTGAGCCGTCCCCTCGTCGTATCAAGTCCATTCAAGAGCGAGCAAGAGCGAAGGATGCTATAAGCCCGCGCGGATTATCCCTTTGAGGAACGATCAAGGAGGATTTCTCTGCTGCTCGAGGACTGCAGCTGGGGAGGGACTGCGACGAGGAGCATAAGACGGGCAAAAATAGCTGCGCGCAACTTCGATTGAGATTACCTAAGCTTGCAGTGGCGGCGCGGAGCTTCGTTTTTCTGTCTTATATATATTTTTCGAGCGTTCGTTTTCTCGGATGCGTATGTGCAGGCTGATATCGAAGGGTGGAGGGAAAATTTGAGAGGCATCGCGCGGCTTCTACTTTAGAGCTTGAATTATATTCGATTTCACAGGCTCGTTGAGCTTTCGCAGCGGCGCGTCTCGTGATTTTCTTCTTGTTATAACTCCGCAGCTATCTAGCCGCGCTCGAGCGTGAGTTTATTAAGTGCGGGTGATGAGAAAACGCGCGGCAGCCGGCGAGAAAGTACCCCTGGGACTTTGTTTTTGTAATGCAGAAGTTTAGAGTGCGCGCGCCGCGAGAATGGCTTTGCGAAAGTGGGAAAGGACTTTTGTAATAGAAGCTCGGCGCGCGGCGCTGTCGATATATAAGGATTCTTCGATTTCAGAATGGCGAATGTTTTAATGGAAATGCTTTGCATGGTCTTTCGTCGTTCTGAATTTATTTAGCATTTTTAAATTTCTGCTAATGAATTTGTCTATATTATTGAAATATATGCAACTTTGGAAAATTATTTTTCATATGGATGCAACTTTGGAAAATTATTTTTATTAGGCCAAATATAGGAAGATATTGATACGAGTTAGCAATTAATTAATAATTATTTGAAAATTTATTTTACTAAGGGTTTCGCTGAACGTTCAAATTAATGTTACAACTTGTAAATTATTTACCACTCATGTTGAGAGGAGGTAGACATATTACGAGAATCACTCTAACATTAATAAATAAATATACATAGTGCCCCAATGTACGTTGTCGAATTTGCAAATATTATAATATAAATAAGTGTAAATATTAAAAAATAAACATTAAATGTTTAAGTATTGACTAAAACGTTCAAATAAGCATTCAAATTATTATATTGCTAAATCTTAATAAAGCAGAGAAATATTTTTCTTAAAAAATCAATAAGATACAGCTTTAACTTTAGCTTTGTCACTTTAACGAGTGCACGGGGCGAATACATCATCTCATCTATAGAGACACGCACACGAGTACAATAGTCTCACGCACACAGCCAAAAGTTCAGCGAGAGAGCCGGTTCATTCTGCTAGGCGTCTCGGTGTTGGAAGCAATGGCGCGGATACCAGTTCACGAGGATCTACGTAGAGCTCACTCTGTTAGTAAATACTGATGTGGTGTCGAAAAATAGAGGTACCTGGGGCCTCACGTATAGATGGAGCCCTTTGTACCAGGCGGCTCTTGCAAAAAGACCCAATGTTCTCCTATAGATACAGTAGAGCCGTGTAAGCTCTAATATTAGACTTGGTTATAAATAGGCTTATTAAAAAAAAGAATTAACTTGAGTATAAAATAAATTATTATTTATAATATTTATTTTTATAATTATTTTATGAAAATAGAAAATACACATCCTCTGGGTTAAGGATTTCAATAAAATTTTGCAAAATGAGTTTTTGCTCCAAAATGTGAGATAGGTGTATCGGCGACTTTCATCGAATGGGTTTTGTAGTGTCAAATATGGACCATTTATGCACAGCTATTTTAATCTTGAAAACTTAGTCAAATATGCAGTAGAGAAGTTCTTCAATCTATCAATTATGAAATGAGGAAGTAACCTTTTATTTAAGCCATAAATAGTCCACATTTAGGACTCCAGGGCACATTCGATGAAACACCGAAATACGTCTCTCATATTTTGAGCCAAAGAAACATTTTGCAAAGTGTCATCAAAATCCGTGACCCAGAAGTTGGATACTCTGCTTACAAATTTGAGGAAGCCAACTGACAAAGAATAGACATCAGTTTTTAATATTTTCACACCTTGCACCATCAATTGATTTCAATTTTCTATAGTAAACTCTTAAAATTTCGCCTTAACTTCTCACTTGACTCATACCCAACATATTTACTTGACCATAACTATCCGTCAACGATTAATTATCCGAATGGAAATCCCCAAACCCGCTCAAAAATCCATTTCACTCCCGAGCTTCCAATCAATCCCCTCAAAGCCTGAAACAGCCGCACGCGAAACAGGGCTAGCAGCGCCGCGGCACACCTGTCCCACCCTCCCAGCCTCCCACCTAAGTTGTCTCTCCCAATCAAACGCATTCAATCGAATCAATCAAGCAGCTCAAGACCGGACTCCTCTCTAACCCAAGCCGCAGAATAGCAGCACATCTCCACTCTAGAACCTTTCGCCGCTCGCGCGCGCGCGAGATACTCTCACTCGGCTAGCGCTTTAAAATCCTCTAACCATAAATCTCGGACCGGGCCGCCTGCGCGAGCGATCGTAACTCCTCGCGGCGGTAAAACCATAATTCCGGCCCGAACGAGCTCCGCGAGCGCTAAAAGGAGTGCCCTCGTATACATAAATACGAGAGCCGAAGAGAATGGAAGGGCTGATATCGCCGTGGCAGCCCTTGAGACTCCCTCGAACGGCGCTCATTTTTCCATTCCTTTGTTCGCGCGCGCAGTGTTACTTCAACTGCGCATTCCGCGACGACGAGGACATAGTCTTGGCTGCGCGACGCTTCCTAGAACGTTTCTCTACTGCTATTCTCTCTCTAGAAGTGAGAGAGGAGGAGAGGCGAGCGCTGTTTCTTCCGAGGCGAGAGCGGGAGAATGAAATAGCGCCGATAATTGCCAGCAGGTTTTCCTTCTGCTCAAGCGGGAGGGAGGGAGAGGAAAACAATTAGCGTTAATTATCGTGGCGACGCCGAGTAACATCTAATTACCAGCACTCCCTCTCTTTTTCTCTCTCGCCTCTCTATTTGCCACGGCCGAAGCGCGCGTCAACCTTCCCTCTCTCTCTCCCCGGCCAGGCAAGTTCATCCCGAGCGTTGTTGCTCCTGCCTGGCTCTCATTTTTTTCTTTTTTTTCTCTCCCCGGTGTCTTCTGCGACACTGCCGCCATCAGCGCAAGATGACTTATTGCCCGAGCGATTGCTTCATAAATTGGCTTCGATACGGCCGGCGATTTATTACCCATTGAATTGTTTCAAGGTTTCAAGGCGGCCGCCTAGGAAGAAGCCGGAGATACGCGCACGCAGCAGCGGAGATCGAGATTTTCCCCCGAGCTTTTTGGCAGCGCTCGGCGAAATTAATGCCCCGCCCGTGTGTGGCCCGATGTCGACGCTTTTTCTCCGCTAACGTCGCTTTGATTGCGTTATTTTGTCATTCAAATGTAAGCGCGCCAAATTTATTTCCGACTTTCCTGCGGCTTCGCGCTGCGGAGCTTTTATGCTCCGTTATTTATAAAAGCTTGCTTTCAAATTATGTGTTTTGTTTGAACAAGCTTTTTTCATTGCGCTCTGTTGTAGATTTTGAAAATGAGTGCTTTGAAATATTGATAATAAGCGATAAAAAAGAGCGTTTTTTATAATATTTAAAATGTTTTGTCCGCTTTCAAAGCTGCAGCAATTTTTGGAACGACATTTGTTTGCGCGTATTTATCGTCTCAACTCAAATAGAGGTATTTTCAATTTCGCAAATTTGATAAAGCATTATTATAATACAGGACCGAAAAAACTCGTGCTACATCCTTTTTTCAGCGATACAAAAGCACTCGTAATAAATCTAAAAATGTTTTATAAAAAACTTAGTGACATAATAATACAAATTGAACAGCAAAAGCGGATATTCTCGCTTCATTTCAGCAAAAGCTTTTTCATTAATCAGCACAATTAACTGCAATGCATTCTTTGATTAGTCACCGCGTTTTTTATCCCCAGCCTAGATTCACATATAAACCGTCGAACTACAAAAAACGGCTCTTCCACCGAATTATCCTCGAGCAAATCCACTGATCCCAGGGCCCGGCGCAATATTGTCAAATTAAAACAAACAAGAAGCTCGCTCGTTTTCCATTATCGTCGCATTTGAATAATAAAATTCAATCGTGTTTAATTAACAAATCACATCGAGGCACACAGCCGCATAATCGGCAGGCGGGGATATTAATTCTTTCGCCCCTTGGCCGCTAGTCGCTTTGATTGGCCCCGGCTCGGCGTTTATCTAGCGCGCCTCGAAATTCGCAATTCGAATTATTCAAATGCGACACAATGCGCATTAAGTGATTATACTCGAGTACGCGTCTATACTTTAACGATCGATCACAACACGGCCCGCTCCGCGGTGTCAGCCCGCCACTAATAATCGACGCGTATATATACGATTTCGTAAAATTATTAAAACAGCGGCATTCGTTACAAACGCGGCCGCGTTTACAGTCGCATTAAGCGAGGCTTGCAGAGGAGGCGCCCGCTCGTTTCCGCGATTTCATGCGAATTAATCACGTAATTGACGCGACGCATAAACCGAGCGCGATATTCGCATTCATTAGCATCGGCGCGTGCGACAATGAGAGCGGGCCCGAAGGGGCAAAAAAGCAGCTGCAGCATCAACGACGCGTAATCGCGAGTATATACAATTCAGCGACTGGCGGGCATGAAATTAGCTCGTAAAACAGACGCGGGCAGCGTGGAAAAAGAGAGTCAAACGGTCCGAGAGCGCCGCGGTACAAACTATACACGCGTCGTTCGGCAAGAGAGGAAAAAGCAGCGTGGAGCCTAAAAAAAGCTATCTTTCCTCGCGCGTCGAAGGCAAATAAAGAAACGGGCAGGCTTTTTGCGCGCGGAACGGGATTTCTCGGTAAGAAACTCGCCCGAGACGCCTGCATTCAGCCGAAAACTCGATAAAGCGCGTCAGCCGTCGACCCTCCCGGCTCTTTAGTTACACGCAAGCTTCGCCGAGAGAGAGAGAGAGAGAGGGGCCGGCTGCTGCACATCCATCCAGCGGAGCTTGGAGCTTGCGTGGGAAAAAAGCTTCATTCGCGGCACGTCATCCGCTTTCCGAGATCTATCGGATATACGTCGCGTCAGCCGGGGAGAGTCTGTTACACAGTGAGTCCCTCTCTCACTGCACTCTCTCTCCTGGTGTGTGCATGTACATACGTGTATGCATGTATATAGCTCGGGGGTGTTCGATCTATAGACTGTTTTTTTTTTTTTTTTTCACGACGAGTCTCTCTTTTAGCCCTTGCACGCTCTCCCTCTGGCAGTTTCGTGCTCGTTTGCCGGCAAAGTCTATCAATTAATTTTTCCCGAGAGCGCGCAGCGACGGCTGCGGAGATCGTCGGGGCCTTTTGCCTCCTTGAAAAGTCGGCTTCAACGATGCAGCCGACTATATATGTGCGTATGTATATGTAGACGGCTCGGAGTAGGTGTGTGCGTATATGCGGGAACGCGCGGGCGAGTGATCGATGCTTTCATACATAAATGCATGAAGCCCCCGTCGACGACTTTAAAGCCTCCCCGATATTCCCCCATTTACGTCGAACACGGCTATGCGGATGAGCAGCGCGAAATTTCCTTTACCAGAGCTGCACTGTTGCTATTTCGCTCTCCGCATCTCTCTCTCTAGCTCTCGCAGCGCGTTCGCTCTTTCATGGAGAGAGGCACACCCTTGCGCGCATATATATATAGCCACCGCTGCTTTTCACCGGATACGCTCGTAGCTTAGGCGGAAGCACCTTTCCGCACCCCCGAGTATTAGACACTGAGTGAAGAGGAGGGGTACGGATTGTTAAACATCCTGCGTGTGTATTTATTTCTGCTCGCTTAGCTGTCTTTTGGCATTTCACTAGCATGCGTAGGCTCGTCTTTTGAGAGGTCGGGGCGGAATCTCGAATTAAGCGCCTAGGAGAGCGATTTTTATTCGGCGAGGAACGAAAAACGGGGGCGGGTACAGACTCCTCGGAAGTTTCGTAGCGCTTAAAATCCGAACTCTTGGCCTGGAGTTCTCGTAATTATGCGGTTAATAACGATGTTAATTAAAAGTTGGCGGAGTGCGCTCTTTATGATTGTGCTCTGCATTTTTCAGACTGTTTAGACGGACTAACTGATGTGCATTTTAGCCGCAGCTCGCGCGCTCGCGCAGCTCCTCTAATTATTATTTTGTCTTTTTACCGCGAAGAGGATTTAAAGGGGCTGAACGTTTTTATCTCTGCGTGTGTCTGAGCGCCCGGGCGCGAGCCTCGACTGCACGTGAGATTTTAATTACAAAAAAATTTGCTTCGAATGCGGCCCCGCAATACTGCCGGCTTAAATAATTCATGAATATTAAAGCTTTCTTATTCTTCGAGGCACTTTCAGCGCCGTTTATTCATGATTTTTAATTTATGAGAATTTTTAATAATGTTAGTATTGTGATTGTGACAGTTTTAGCGATGCGCGGTAAAAAAAGAGCTCCCGATACGCTTTATAGCCGTGAGAAATTGTGGGGAATTTAAAAATAGTAATGTCAATTATTGTTCATTTATAGAAGTTTTGATTATTTCAGCATATATAAACAGTTTTACAGGTATAGTCAATCTTTATTTAATTGGTTCAGAAATACTTTTCTCTAATCAATTGTTTTGTTCGTTTTATCTATGCTTAGATTTATAGTTTGAGGAGTCTGCCAAAGCTTAAAATTGTTTATGGATTAATACTGATTGAAATATACAATCTCATAATTGCAATTGTTTATAATTGTACCAACTGAAATTGTAAATGTAATCGTTGATATAAATAAAATTACAGAAAAGTATATATGATCCGACTAAAAGAAGACTGATATCAGAACTCGTCTGTATAAGAAAAATTAAATCTTCTATAAATAAATATCAATTAGTATCGTTGAAAAAAAATCCGACAAATATATATTCCCAATCTATTTCCGCATTCTATATAAACGCCTTCTGGATGTAAAATATATTTAGACGTTAGTTTCCGACACACGTCATTCAGAGTGTCACGATCTGCTTGATTGAACTCGGCACCTTTTCGAATATTTCTCCGCTCCCTTAACTATAATGCTTAAGTAAATTTCCAACGAAAATATCAACTTTGCAAATACTATTCCGATTTTCACGCTCGAGTGCATGATCTCTTTTCGCAGTTCGAAAACATTTTTTATCCCGGATCGACTTGTTTTCCCCATAGACATGTTTTTGTCTGAGAAAGAATAACTCAGACTCTCTTTCAATTCGACTTTGAGAGTACTGAAGATCCGGAGGGGAAAGAAGTGTATAGGGACGCTATTCTCTCTTCAGACAGCGTGAGAGAATGAGGAGGAGGGGGAGGAAGAGGCTGGCATAAAAATTGACGGGTTACGATACCGACGGGTAAGTAGGGCTTACTTTGAGCTTTTGTACGAGATAAAACTGCAATGGCACTCGTAAATTCCGAATTACTATTTTAATTTTTAATCGAAAAAAACAATGTTTTAGTAAACAATGATCGTAAGCAGAGTCGACGTAAAAAGGATGTAAAAAAAGATTTGAGCCTTGAAAAAAATTTATTTGTTATTTTATAGCTTATAACATTTTTTTATATTACTTTTTATTTATTTTTTCAGAATTTTTTTTTTTTACCATTTATTACTTTTTCAAAATTATTTTCTGTAAAAAATATATTATATCAGACGAAAGAAAAGATTGAAATTTGAATAAGTAAGTTCGAATTACGGTTTCTACGAAATTAATACTCTACTTTGCTTTGTTGTTGATAAACTGAAGTAGTAATTAAAAACGTTGAGACTGAATTCAAAATTTCGAATATTCCATCAAAGAATCCGACTTTGAATTAAACTCGGAAGTTTCTATACAAAATTTTCGTATAACCTAAAATCAGTAGTAAAGTTCGGGATTGGGTCAGACGATTTATGCGAACCCTTTCGAATTTTCGGCTAACCATTTATGCTATGAAGAAACCCTTTGAAATATTTTTTTTCAAGTCTACATAAAGCTTAAAAATCTATTTCAAGCTTACTACTAAAAATAAGTTTTAAAAATATGGCACAAGCTTATCGTAAGAGCAAAACTCACAATGACTTTTAAACCTTCCACACCTTCACACACATGATCAAAGGTATTAATTCTTTTCTTATATTTTTATTAAATATTCAATATAAAGAAATTTACAATAACTAAAAGCATCGTCACTGACTAGTTATAATATTTTAACAATCCACATCAAAATACACGACGTACGATATTTATTTCTGTCAAAAACTCCAGTCTAACCGCGACAGTGTACCCAGCGAGTAGCGCGGAAATTCAATACATGTACACACACTCGGTATACATAACCTGCTATTTGCTCTTCCTCTTAGCCGAACGATGCGTCGCAACGGCAGCCCCCCACCCCTCACCTACCTCTCGTTCTCTCGCTTTCTTGACGGCAGATGGAATCTCAATACCGAACGGAATCAACTAACGAGTAACCGGATGTCCGTTCTAACTGCATACATTGAGGTATGTGTAGAAATAACAAAAAATAGCGTTTCCTAAACTCGCGTACACGTCGGGTTTGGGCGAATTTTGCCTTGGGATTCTGATTTTTCCAATTTTACGGTTATTTGGCCATACCAATTTATTTAGGAGTTTCCTAAATGGTTAATACTTGACGTAAAATTTTTTCGCATCCTCTTTTTTATGCGGGTGTATAACGTAAAAGGTAAAATATAGTTGTATCGGGTTTCGTTTAGAATTTTTTTAGCCGACCTGTGTAATAGAAAGAAGAATTCGTAGAAATATTAATATTTGTAAGCTATTTCTCCGTACTACTGTATAGACTTACTAGCATTTTTATTACTGGTACGAGTGAAAAAAAATAGCTTACAAATATTAATTTAATTATCATTTACAAAGAATTCCCGCTTAAGGTGGCCCTATCAGTATATGCAGGACATAAATCAGGGATTTTTTTACTTTAATTTTATTAATTTCACAATGCATAAGCAAGCGTATATCAAAAGAAATCATTTTCGGGAGGC
>UELX01001614.1:0-41075 GCA_900480035.1 Eupelmus urozonus | reverse complement strand
AGTATCAGCAAACATATTCGACTTTACTATGCTATATAGTAAAATCAACAAGCACAATTTTTCTCAGTGTATATATTGTAGTCAGTGCAAATAGGTGCTCTTAGAAATTGTTTTTTCAAGTACATTATGAGATATTCTACTCAAACCTATACTAAGATTCAGATTGAGATTAGTTTTTTCAGAAATGCCATATATTAGTTTTTTATGATCATTTCAGGAAATTAAAATTTTAGATACATCAAATTAAATTTTTAGAAGTGTTACTGACGTGTTATCCTTTATACATACTTGCGTGTGCATGAAGCATACATTGTATTTATTGGCTCAGTTAAAATATGCAAGAATAATTATTTTTTTAAATACAAGTATTTTACTTATTTATTTGCTTGCTTCGTACCAGCTTACAATTCTCAAGGTTCTATATGAGAGCTTGCTGAGAACTGCGACTTATAGAACCAGATAAGTGAATCTTATAAAATATTATCAAAGAACAATTCAACTATTTTTGATATTAGAATCAGAGGTATGAAACTTATATCTTTAGCATACATATTAGTAAGTATTTATCCAGTACTTACTTTAGTAAACAAACGTTATTTAGAGATAACGAACACTTATAATACTAAATGCGACTGGTTTAAATTTCTGATGAATAGGATCATTAGAGATTTGAACAATCCGCATCAAATAATAATTTTTTCTATAAAGACAAGAGAAGCAATCACGAAGAATACTGAAGTTGTTATCAAAAGTTTGATAAAAGATATACCATCTGTCGTTATAAATCCAGAGACGATTAATATTTATCCACAAGCTCTGCAAAAAGCAATACCTGCTTTACAAAAACCAAAACACACAGTTGTATATATTGTGATATTATATAAAATATCCGTTAGTAGAACCGAAATTAAGATTTTGTCAAGCTATTTCATACAGTTGAATCCTTCTTCCAGTAGGCCAAAGATCCTTTTTATTTATTTCCATGATAATACATCGGTTCGTTTCTATGATTACATTTTGGCTTCTTGGTCAATGAAATTCTTAGATATGACTTTAATTGAAGTGAATGTGAAAGATAAATGTCCTACGCCAATGATGTATATATATAATCCATTTAGAGGTACATACATCTATACAGCGCTTAAAAATTTGGATAAAATATACCCAGATAAATTACGTAATGCAAATGGCTATCCATTGACATTAATTACAGTTGCAGAAAGCGATCCAAATTATGCAAACACTGTGATTGATTACAATATTCCATTAATTATTTTAGCTATAAAAAAACTAAATTTTACCGTAAATTTACAAGTAGTCGATATGAATTATGTAAAAAATATAGCAAATCAATTAGTAAGCGGTAAAGTGAATATTGTTGCAATTCGAGTATTTGATAAGATTAATTATAAGCTTCCTCGATTTAACGTTATTGGCGGTTGCGAAAAAATTGTTGCAGTCGTTCCTTTTGATCAGTTTACTAAGCTATCCGTACCATTAGATGCCTTCGCTTATTTAATTGTGTTGTTTAGCTTCGTAAGCATTATAACATTAATAAGTAAATCTATAAAAAGTCAAAACCAATTCTGGAGTTTTTTTAATATAACTTTATTATTATTGGGTGTACCGGTAGAAATTCAACCCAATACTCTGATTCAATCAATTTTTTTTGAATGCTTTGCATTTATATCTTTGATTTATACTGTTGATTTTTACTCTGACATTGTCAACTTTAAAATCATGCACGAAAGTCTAGCCTACGATACACTGGAACAGATGGATGCCTCGGATTTTAAGATCTTCGTAGTTGCAAATTTGTACGATTCTCTGACCGAAATCTCTGATCCAATTATGGATAGTTTAAAAATGAAGATGGTCTTACGACCGAGCTTTATACCCTGTCTTAAAGAATTGCATCTACAAATTAAAGTTATCTGCATCACAATTGAGAGTTATGCTGAAGTTATAGTCAACAAAAAGTATATGAACATGCGAATTGCAAAACCGGTATTTGGTTGTGAGGTCGTTTCTTATTTCGGTGAATCAGCATCACCATATGTTGATAAAATTCAGAAATCACTTAACAGAATAGTGGAATCAGGTATTTCGAAAATTATTAAAAATATTAGTGAACATAAGCATACAAACGATTTGAAAGAATTAAGTGATGATAATTACATAATTACTCTTAAGATATTGTTTTATGTTTTATTTATCGGATTTTCTCTTTCGTCAATTTCTTTCTTACATGAATTAGTTTATAAATATTTAAAATTTAGAATTATGAATAAATGTTTGAAAGGTAAAAAATAAATATATTAAAAAATAATATAATTAAATAGATGAGTTTTGAATATGTAAAATAAAAGAATTATGTATTTCAACAAAGATATCTTTTTCACCAAACTCATAAATGGAAGGGGCTGTATTTTTTTTCTAATAAATAATGCAAGTTACCTCGTACAGTAAATAAATAAATGTATATACTTTTTATTGTGTACACCAGTGATGTAAAAGATTATTCAATAAAAATCAATATTATACAAAATCAATGTTAACCTGTACTAGTTAATATTTTAAATGACTATAAAAAGGTTTCATTAAAAATTCTTTGTTATCTTATTTTTATGGTAACAAATCTTATGAAATCATCTTCTTATAAGTAACTTGTCCGTAAAAGAAATAGATGCTAGAAATTAATTTAAGAATAAATAGTATATGAATAATTAGTGATATTCTCAAATATTTACGTGGTAGAATACAAAAATTAAAAATAATCTAAAACTAGAAAATGATTTTTGAAAATGTATAAGTATATATATATACATTCTGTTTTTTCATTTAAAATGTAAAAATTCTTTAATTACTGTCAGTCATTGTCGAAGTAAACTGCGTAAGAAGTCGGTTCATATCTTTTATTAATAAAACTAATTTAATTACTTCTTTTCCTTTAATAGACATTAAATTAGTTTCTTCATTTCATATTTAATAAAAGCTATTTCATACTTATTACCTTTTGTAATACAAATGTTAATTACGAAAAGCTTTTAAATACGATTTTTAAAATAAATTTAACGCTTAAAGTAATTAATCAAAAAATTAGAAATATTAAACTGTTGTAACACTTTTATGATTTATGATTGTTCATAATAATTAAAAAAGTTTTTTTAATAATTAATTAATAGTTTTGATCTAGTCATGATATAGTTTTAATTTCCATCTTTTATTTTGAAAATTTTAAAAGACAAAACTAGAATTATAAAATGTTAAAAGTGACATGAAAACTTGATAAAGTTTCTAAAATAATGCATTTCATATTATTTGTCAAGGAAATACGGCATTTAATACCTCCTTCCAGAACAATAAAACATTGAATTGCTCATCGCGTTTTTCTCTAGCTTACACTTAAAAGTAGAGAACGAGATCGAATAAAATCCAATTTTTTGTAAAAGACACTATCAAAAAGAGCCGAGGCCTTTGAACTCGAGAACTATAAACTTCAAGTGTAGAGGCAATAAAGGGAAATAGAAACGTACAAGTGCAGGTTGAAATATTAAATAACATTTTGGATATATTTAACGACCTAAACGAGCGAGCCAGCAAAAAATGGAATATTCACCGGCTGCAGAGCTCTGTAAAAACGAATGTGTGCACAAAAGAGGGACGCCGCTCTTTTAAACGCCGGCGTTCAAAGATAAACGCGCGCGCGCGCGCGCCGAGGAGAATTAGCGCAAGAGGTATGAAAGGGGGCCGAAGTGCATTAGAGGAAAAACTAAAAGCTGGTCCAATTAATGAGGGATGTCGGCGAAAAATCGCTTTTTTCTTTTAAGATTTGAGTCTGGAAGAGCGATAGGGCCGCAATTTAGCGAGCGAAGACCTTTCAGCAGTCGGCTGCGCGACGAGGAGACGAAAATCGGGTCAATAAATAAGTTGAAAGCGATCTTTCTGAAAAGGGCAGCTTTTTTGGTATATCGAGAGGAGTCATTAGCGCGACGTGTGCCGTTTATTGTTTTACTTTAGCGATGTGCAATTGATACTACCAAAGCGTGATTTCAAATAATTGGTTTTATAATTTCCGTCATGTTATGTTATTTTCCCGTAAATTATTAATGAATTTCCGAGCGAGCATCGGAGAAGCTTATTTGTGGGTGAAAGCTCGTAACTACGATTGACGAATGAATTTTAAATACGCAAAAGCAATATTAACGGGAACGTTTGATGTGCTTTTGTGTAAATAAACATCGGGCGTTCGCTTAACATTTGCTAGGTGATTCCGGCTGTTCGATTTTAAAACAAGAGTAAACTCGACGTATTTCTATAGTTTGTTTAAAGCATCCAACCGCTCATTTAGATTAATGTTCGAAAATCATTCGCGAGCATTAAACAAACTCGGCATACTTCAAAAAAACATCGGATAAATACGATTATGCAATAAATTCGAAAGCTGCGATAACTAATGCTGATTCGGAAGACTTTTCTTTGAAGAAAGCATCGAGGATCTCGACGAAACTTGGAAAAAAGTTTCTTTAGAAACGCTGAGTTATCCAAAAGTTGAATGAACTCGTTCATCATTTATTTATTCCGAGCTGGATTACTCCAGAGGTCGACAATAATTCACGTTCGGTTTCGTTGCAAAACTTTGCTCGTCCCGAGCAAAACTACGCTCCAAGATGTCGCGCGTATTTGTACTCGAACTGCACCGGCATATTTGCACAGCGAATTCGTGCGTTATACATGAAAGACATTTTTCAGCGAGCAAAGCTCAAAGTTAAGCAATTTGAGAAAAATCTCGAGTTAAAAAGCGGCTTGTTCAAAGAATTAGATCATTCATATTCTACCTCTTCCATCTCTCCGCTCGCAATAAAAGATATTCGACAAAAACAATTCAACGCGCTACAATCCATTTTACATTTTACACACATCCAGCGAGGCAAAAAGCTCGCCATCGGCAAAGCTTTCAAACCCAGAAACCTCATAACAAAAGTAGCATGACAAAAGCCGCGCGGCGGGCGATCTATGATGCAGAAAAAAAAAAGACCAGAAAAGAACGCGCGGCCCGCACCTGGAACGCGAAACAACAGAGATTGCGTAGTGCTTCATCGATGCGAGAATTTCGCGGGAGCACAACACGCGCTTGTCCTCTCGACGAGAGAACGATGAGACGAGAAGCTGCTGCGGCTGCAAAAATCGACGCGTGTAACGCGGCTCCCGCGGAAAATCAATACGCCAAAGACGAGAGAACGCGCCGCGCCATTGGGGGCAATGACGACGCGGCACAATGCGAGAGCGGAAAATCGGTGCCTTTTAAAGAAGCGCTACCCCGGCGAGCTTTAACCGCGTATCGGAGAGGCGCGAGAGCGAGCTTTCGTTGTGCCGCCTTCCATTCATGCGAGCCTCGCTCTTCTAGTACAGTGTTTTTTTTTTTTTTTTTGGCGAGTGTACTCTGAAATTTCCCGGGCTGGCGCGCCAGGATAACGCCTGCTTCTGCTTTGTGCCGGTCAAAGAAAAGTAGGATCGTTCGGATTTTTGAAATTTTCGGTGAGCGGCGTATCGCGCGTTACATGAATATGTATTTTGCATCCGCGATGCGGGAGAGCAGCGCGGTGATTCGCGCCGGGGAATATTGTGATGAGGCGCGTGCGTCGACGTTTGAAATTCCATTGGGACTGTTGGGCGGCTGGAACAACGCGGCCTTACTTATTAGTGTTTTGAGATACACGAGCTGGGGGACGCAATTTCCATCGTTTGAATAATAAAACTTGATTGCGCTTACTTTTGTTTCGTCGTTTTGAAATGAGCTCGTTGCAGTTTGTGCTATCAACTTGCAGCTTGAAAATAACTTGAGCTTTTTTGCTTTTAGTCTTGAAAATAAGCTGGAAATTCGTAATTTTGTAGAAGCAACAAGGAGTGGAAGAAAATATTTGTTCAACATATACTATATTTGCATATTTTATAGAGTTAGATGCAAATACTTCATTCTTTTGGGTATGCGAAAACTTCCTGAGCTACTTGGAAAGTCGAGCTGCTCGAGTCGCTCAAGCTACTCGAAAACTAGTGCTACTCCGAACGATCGAGCTGCTCTGAATAAGGAATTTCAGTTGTTTCGAATTTTTTATGATTTGGTCGTACTTTATAAACACACTGCATCTGCGTTACAAGTGAGAAAATTTTACTATTCCATGCAGACGTCAAATTGAAATTCTAATTATTCTCAAAAATGAAATTATTAAATTTACAGAATTAGAATTTCACGCGAGAGCAAAATTTAATCCAGTAGCTTGAGGTACAGAGAACATGTAGCTTATACTGTTTACCTCGGCAGGATCATTTGCCGGTCGGTAAATAGAACCTTAATTTATGCGCCATCCTCCGAGCTGCGTGCATCGCAACAAAGAGGTTAGCTGTGTTTGGGGCAGAACAAAAAGAAAAATAGAACGCGCTCTGTTTCGTTCGCAAATCAGAAAAGCAGACCTTACACCGGGGCTTGCTTTTCCTCAATCAGGTCACCGGGCGCTGTATAGTTTTGCAAAAGGGACCGAGTGCGAAAACTCGCGCGAGTTACGGTTTTACCTTGTTAGCTAGTTCGGCTCGCTGGAAACTTTTTTTCCGATTGTTTCGAAAAATATCAGATTATTGAATTTCGATGTCGGATCGTGAGCCAGCGGTTCGTGCGACTTTTATTTTAATTAATTACAGGCTTGAATGATTTATGTTTTTTTATTTTCTGTGCGAATAAACGAATAGTGTCAAAAATTTCTGCCAATAATTGTTTTTAGTGAATAAATTCAGTTAGAGCGCTTGGTTTGACTTGATATGCCACTCAGAAATTAAAAAATTCTACTTATGTTACTCCATCTATTTTCGGTTTCCAATTACAAAACAAGTTACTGTAAAAATTTTGTCAATTAAAGCAGCAATCGATTTCTATTAAAATGCATTTACTCGAGCAATCCGCTTCGAAAGCAATCCCCGTCAATGAAACAGCAGCGTAATCCTCTCCAATAAAAATATTGACCCACAAACCACGCGACATTCATCCTGCCGGGCGACACTTAATCGTCAAGTTTACGCGGCCGGTTGCGCCCCGTGTCGGCGAACTTGCGAATAATGGAAACAAAACCAGGCTCCCTCCGGCTCCTCCTTTGAGCTAGAACAATATTTAAGTTGAACTCGCGTCCGTGAGTACGATTCGTGCCCCGACAATGAAGCGGCCATTGTGGCCGAGCCAAGAAAGGGGTAAATGTTTTGTTGCCCCGAGGTCAGCCGGTCTCCTTGTTCCTGCGCCCGACGCGTTCAGCGGTTACGTGCAATATCGTGTATTATGCGCGATTTGAATTACCGCGCGTGCTCGCTGCGCGCGCGAAGGGTTGTTGACTCGGTGATGACTGGTGGAATGAAGGAAATAAGTGGGATGTGGGTTGTTTGATTGTGGAAGGAGTTTTGAGAATGAATATACTGATGCTTTGTTTCTTTGAGAATGGTTTGATATGCAATGTTGATACCACTCATGGATGTGTGATCATATCTTCGTTCGAAACAATATAGCTAAGTGACCTATAGTATCTTTAAAATGACCAGATATGAGACATCTTTCGTTTATAGCTTTCACTTACTTTGTAGATATACTCTTTTTAAAAATATGTTGATTATATTAAATAAGAATATAAGATAACTCGTAACAAAAGAATTTAGAAGAATAGATCTTAGAGCGACATGACAAATACGGGCACTTTTTAAACATTCGCCCATATTAACTAAAGAACGGATTTTCCGAGCTTATACAATTCAAGCAAACACGAGACAAAAGTATATATTTGGCACACAAAACGCGAACAAAGTTTGCGCAAGACCGAAGAACATTTTCGGATAATGGTTTCGAAAAGAAAGCTTAAAAACAGTTTCTTTAAGTTCTCGCTTGGCGAGCAAAAAAAGCATCCATTGTGGAATGCTTCTGTTGAGCTCGCGCGCGCGCGTCGGTAACTCGATGACTGCGGAAAAAACTACATTCTTTCCAGGAAGCTTAAAAGACGCGGCACAAAGCATTCCAAAGAACGCTCCAGTTTCCCTCCCAGCCAGCCGTATAATAAACTCCCTCAACCAAGCCGTTCCAAACCAACCGAAAAGTCCGCTGTCCATCAAAACCAAAGAGCTCCAAGCACCAAACATCCAGCGCGCAAACCGGTCAAGCCTCTCAGCGATCGAATTCCGATTGACAGCGCGCCGTTATATTCCAGAGGTCAAAGGCGTCAGGCGCGCATCGAGCCTCCCCCGCTTGAACAGCTGCTGCTGCAGCCGCGGCAAAGAAAGCTCCGCAGCTACATGGTGAGCGCAATATTGACCGGCCTTGTTTCAGCCGGCGACCCCCTTTCGCCCTCTCGAGAACTCGTGGAATATCCTCGCGATATGGTCTCACTTTTGCGAGAAAGAGAGAGAGCGAGAGAGAGCCGAAAAATATCGGCAGGATTATGCATTCATGGTAGAAAGGGGAGCGAGTGCAAATCAAGCGGAGTCACGCGACGCCGTTGGATATATACGTAGATGGCTAAGAGGGGGGAGGATATATAACGCGTAATCGCTTATCACGAGGGCGACGTTTCGACTTTAAAAACTTTCCCGAGGATTCCCCGCCTTTTTCTGGGATATTCGCCCGGCGGAGCGCGCGGGGCTGGGGGGGCCCCGTGACTTATCGTAATGGATCGTCCCCGGGAATATAACGCTGATGGAATTGATAGATCGATATCGGAAAATTATTGCGACGATGTGATATTGGTGTATCGAGTCGGAGGGCGATGATGAACACTTTCGCGCCGCCGTTTAGGCGCGCCCTTGCGAGATTGTTTTGAGGAGCCGTCGTTGCGCGCGTTATTGACGTAGTTATACGAATTGCTTGGAGATCGATTTTAGTCTGCGCTTTCTGCTGGGGGAATTGATTCGCCGGATGGGTTTGAGAATATAGACCGTGTGAATGTTTAATCTGAAATTATTTTTAAAAAGGTATAGATGAACGTTTATATATATAAAGGTACGAAAATAGTTGGGGCGCGAATGCAGAGCCGATAATTTCATTCGCTTTGGCGATATAATTTGCCCGGCTGCCGCTCAATGATTTAACCTAATTACCAGGGAATATCGAGAGCCGCAGCGCCTGCATTATTTCGTTTTTCATGACTTTATTCGCGACCATAACTTTGTGTAATGACCCGATGCTTATTTACGCCGAGTGGACGACTTTGGCGTGCGCGCGAATGTGTGTTAATGGGCCGGTATTGGGAAAATCGTCGCACGGAATGCTGCAGCATTACGTTAGAGGAAGATTGATGAATCCCTATCGAAGTAATATCGACTGCTGGATGTGCGCGATTGAAGTAGCGCTCCCCTTTGCGCCGGAATAAAACGAGCATTGAATCGCGGGCTGAAATTATTTTCATTTAAATGAGAGGGATACTTGATCATTCAATTAATTTGAATATCATACGTTAATTATAGAATGCGAATATTTTGGTCTTTGATTTGAGCGTGAATATTATACGCTATAGAGCTTATCTGCTTTTCGAAACCGTATAGCGGGAGTAAATAAAGCGTAATTAGTTATTGAATACGTATGACATTTCACAATGATTTTTTATTGTTGGAATAATAGGACATATTCTTTTTTATAGGCAATGATTATATGAATCTATAAGGTCATTAATTAACTATTTTAGCATTCTTTTGATTCGTAACACTTTCAGTTTTAAATGCTGCTGACTATTCCGAATTATCCAACACTTTCAAAAAGCAATAATCCGAATCGCGATCCATAAAAAATCCTTACACCAGTTCCCTCGTAAAAAAGCAAATTTCCCTTCACCAAACATCCAGCCAATGCGAAACTCTCCCGGATTTTAATTCACCCCATCGTTCGATCTCCGCAAATTGAGCCGCGAAAAATCCGATAACTCGTAACCCATCTAGAAAATGCTAACGGCCAAAACTAAGTAGTCGCTAACGCCTCGCACGCCTCGTGGATAGATCAACGGGCGCGCGCCCTCGCGCTGTCCCGAGAGATGAGAGAAGCCAAAAATCAATACGCCCCCGTGAGCTGAGCGCAAGATAACCATTTTTTTTTTCGTCGACTTCTACGAGGCGACCGGCTTGAGAACGTTGTTATACTCTGGGTTTTTCTTCGTGCCCAGGGTGGCGATGGGTAAAGTGTATAAGATGTTAAATATACTGCGGATCCGGTGGTTTTAATCTCTCGGAAGAGGGCATCTTTTCGTCTGTTTTAATAGTTAATGCAGATTCTGAATAAATGAAGAGGGGAGTACTGACAGGTTTACGTAGCGGGCAGGTGCAAATATTTATGAAGGAAAATTGTTTGGATTCCGTTCAATTTACACTTACAATTTATTGACGAGTTTACGGAATTACACGTTTGTTGACTGTTTTATTCAAACTTGAAATTTCATCGTAGATTTAATATTGATATTATTTTAGCCGGAGAACTTGGGCTAGTAAATAGTAATTATTTGATATGTAAATTCGGGGGCAGTCGCGACTGTGTAACAAATGTTCGTTTGTAGATTTTAATTGGTCTTTTAAACTTCATTGTAAAAAAATTCCTCGGGATTACCTAGAATTCCGAGAGGAGAAATTACACAGCGGTAAAGTTTTTGGTACTTAAAACGGCGCCCCATTTGAATGTCGCATCAAAGCCGGAACTGAAATTCGCCGCCCGCATAACCTGACTTTGAGAATTCGTGTTCTCTTTCTCTCTCTTCCTTTCTATCGCTGTTAATTTTCATGCAAAATTTCGGTACGACAATGTACTCTAACTTGATGAAAAAAAAAAAATATAAAAACTTTTGTATTTAAATGAGTTACGGGAGATTTTACTACCTTCCTAGATGGAATGGCAAAATATTCATTTTTCAAATTAACGAAGAGCGAACAAGTTTCTTTTTTTAAAATAAAATGTTTTACGAAGTTATTATATTTACACTCGTATAGATGCAAAATATTTTAGTAAGACTTTATTATTAAATTTTTAATGAAAATTAATGTACAATTATATTTATTTTAACACAAATTCATGCTGTGATATTTTAATTTTAGAGTTTAATGTAATTTACATTAGTTTCTTTTAGTGTAAATGTAAAAAATTTAGTTTGTAGGTCACGTACATACATTAAATTTAATGTGAAAGCATTAGCAGTGTAGATAATATGTTACGAAATAAGAACATAATGCATTATTAGATTTATTATAAAAAAGAATACGTTGAAAATAATAATGGTACAAAGAGCTTTTGGACACCAACTCGGTCATGTTATCACGTGAAATACAACGCGCCACGGTTTTAGAGCTTCCGTTCTCCCAAAATAGTGAAGCGAGAGCAGCAAAACAGTAGCGCAGCTTCTTCAACTCACCTTTTTTCATTATCGTCCAACTTGAATTCAGACCAACATTTATATCTATACAAGACACCGCTTTACTACAGCGCGTACTGTGAGCTCTAAATCAAAGACCCAAAATCTGATATATCGTCCACTGGAACAACATATCACGATTATTTCCGGAAACCAAACCCCGCCATCTCACCTTCCACCAAACCAGCTTTAAAAATCAACAATATAAAAACTCCAAAGCGGCGCATCTCCTTTAAAACCAGCGCACTCGCTCACTAACAGCTTGAGAAAAAAAAGCCCGTGAATATTCCATCGCGCCAGAAGAGCAAAACAAACCCGGAGAAAAAAAGGCTCGTAGCCCGCTCGAGGCCAATTACCTATCCGCGCTCTCATGCCCGATGAGAAAATCCATCGCGTTATTACATAAGCCCAGTTGTGGAAAAGCTCTCTCCTCGCTAGCGCAAAAGAACGGACCGCGGAGTGGACGACGGAGCTGGCTGGTATAATTTTACTTACGGCCGTCGACGTGGCGAAACTGGCTCAATTATAAGTTTCGCCGGCGCTGCGGACCATGCTAATTGCGCCCGGACGGAAGCTTTTGTTCCAGGGGTGAAAATTTAAAATTTCCGAATTAAGCCGCGAGGTGGGATTAAGACGGTGCAGGTGAGTTAGTGGATTTAAGGGCGAGCGATTGCGAGCGCTGGGTTCGAGTGTTTTCCATTGTCGTGGCAAATTAAACGCCGGTGCGAGGGGTGGGGTTGGCGTTATGAGCGGGGATTAATTAGAGAATGTCCGCGGTGATTTAATACGTGATTTGCGCAATGTACAGAAGGACATAATACGGTTGTTAACTTATGCTTTGTGTTTGTGCGCCGACGCCGGCGAGTGTTTATCAAGTTTTGGTGAACAGTTGATTAATTTATTAATTAATTGGATGGTTGCATATTAAATGGTTATCAGAGTTAAAGGCTTAAGTTTTTTTATGCAAAATAGAAATTTTACCGCTTTTGGGGGCTTGAGAACCCTATTTATAAAAAATTCATAGATTTATAGTAGAAAGTTTATATTTAAAAGATAAATTACACTGAGATACTAAATAAGTCGATTTTTGGACAATCACTTCTCATGCTTTTCTGATAAGTTAATTGTAATCAAAATCTAGTTTTAATTGCTTTGACTTTTATCAAGCTATTTTCTATGATCTTGACTGTATGTTTGAATATAAAAGCGTTAATTTTACAAAAAATGGACTTATCCAGTTATGTCAGTAAGCTAGAGGTATAACAACAGATAATAGAGTATATTAGAATTAAATAATAGAACAATTAAACAACTGTATCTAATTGTATATAATAAAGTGTAATTTAACAAATAATTAATATTTGTATTATAAAAATTATAACAAAACGGGTGAGGCAGGTTGACCCCAGACCTAATTTCCGAACTTTTAGTTTAGCGAGTACATTTTTCTAATGTTCAGCAAGAGAAAAGCATATATCTTAAAGTTGTATACATGATTATATTTACATTTAGTATTGAAATGAATAGATTAATATTACATTGGTGCTATAGCAAATTTGATCTCCGAAATTAATTATATTTGACATAATCCTATTTACTGAAACGATGTATAATTGATATTTGCTGCAAATTGTAAATTTATTTTAGAGAATGTCCATTTGTTAAGTGGATTGACGCACACGTTTATTAATTTATTCTCGAGGAAACGCGTTAATTTTGGTTCATCGCAAAATCACAAAATCTATTAAAGGAATTAGATTCCCAATGAGGAAAGCGTAAAATTTAATTTTCGGGGGTTGCGCTTAAATCTTAACCTAATTTACGTAATACTAAAAGAAAAAATGGCCTTAGACAGGTGTCAAAATTTATGCAATAATAAATTCGATTTGAATTTGACGCCTAAATCAGATTTTCTTCTACAGCCGTGAATAGATTTAGTTATTAAAGTTTCTCCGATTCTGCTATTCATAGTCCTATGTTGAACTTCCGCTGGCAAACTCGAAGCTATACAAAGTTATACTACTTCAACGAGGAGCCAAAAATGTTGTCACATTGGTGAGACTACTTATATTTGGCCTGCATTAATAATTCATGACAGATCAAACATGTTGTGGCAGGCGAAATATCATGAATAAATCATCACCCTTAAGATTGTCTTGGATAAATAAAACAATTGATAAGTTCATTCCGTGTAATCTGAAAGATACGGAAAACCAAAACTCTGAAATCTAATACACCCTACTTATTACTTAACCAAATTACTTTCACCAAATAAATAAAGTTACTCCTCATTCAAAGCAGGTTAACGAATTATAATTCAGAAATTAACCTAATCATTCCGTGACCAAGCTACAACTGGTCCATCCCAAAGCTCGACCCCCCCGACCTCGTCCACCCCATCTTATCCAGAGCGAGAATCACGTGCGAGCAGTATCCCATCCACAGCCAAGTCCATCTCGCTCTCCCATCACGCATGGCCCCTCAGAAAGCCCCAATATCGCTGTTTACGTAACAACTCGTGATCCGCAACATCATCGAGCCCTCCCACGCATGCCCCCCGTCCTTACGTAACCAGCGCTCAAATTAAAAAAAAAAAGAAGGGTAACGAAAGAAAGAAAAAAAGGACGAGCGATGAAGCTACTCACCATAATCGTCTGTCGGCGGATGGCGCATATCAGACTAGCGCTGGTAGTCGCTCGGCCCGTCTTAGCCTGGCCGTCTCACTCTCTCGCAGCTCTCTCTATATCCGCGCGCGCACTGGCTTTCTCTCTTACTCTCTCTCTCTCTCTCTATCTCTCTTCTCTCCCCGCAACGTGCACACTCACTTGCACTCGCGCCTTTGCCCGGGGGGTGCAGCAGAGAGCCGCAGTAGCACAGAGAGCGGCGCGTCACACACCGACACACACGCGCACCACAGAGACACGCACGCACTCGCACAGTGGTACGGTTCGGGCTTTGGTCAGCCTTGACTCTCTCTCTCTCTATCTCTCGCTCGCTCACGCGCGCGCGCGCCAACTCCTCTCTAATCTATCTCTTGATCAGCCTATGCGTTTAACACCCGAGCCTTTCTGCACTTTCCTTTCTCCTGACAGTCCTTCTATCAGCGAGTATAGCGCAGCTTTATCCCCACTGAAATTTGGCGCCTCGCGCGCCAGAGCGAACAGAGAGAGACGAGAAAAGAGAACTGGGCTGCTGCTGCTGCTGCTGCTGCTGCTGGAGCTCTCTCGGCACGCGCCACTGCTGCACTGCTGCTGCGAGCGCGCGCTGAGAGGGAGATCGGGCGGCCTCGGCCGGGCTCGGCTCTACTCCATCTCTCTCGCTCTCCCGCGCTCTCTGCGCCCTCTCGGCTCCATCCCTCCTCCCGTCTTTCTTACGTGCTCTAGAGGCTTTACTCCTTTGCGCGGGCGCACAGAGGGCTTTTTTTGCGAGCGAGCTTTCTTCTTTCTGAGCGCGCGGCCGATCTCTCTCTCTCTCTCTTTCTCCTCGTTTATCTCGCAGCGATGCCAGCGCGAGCGAGCCCTCACTGTCGGCATCTCAAGCGCTGGCTTTTTACTCGGCGAGAGAGCCGCGCGAGAATTGAGCGGGAGGGATGCAAAGGTGAATGGCGTTTCCGGCTTTCGAAATTGCGCGGAATTGGCTGGAGTTGTGTCGTGGGCTAGGGAGACGGAAGGGGTTGAGTTGCCGGGGCGAGCTAGACGCGAAGGGTGAGGAAACTTTCGCCCTAAGACTCATGTGGGTGATCGCTCTATTGGAATCTGGAGGTAGGGTTGTGGGATTGTTGAAGTATTGGGGGTATGAAATTTTATCGATGGTGAAATTGATTTGGATTGTTGGATTACTGGATTTTAAGGACTAACGAGGTTTATTGAAGCTAGTAATAGGGAAAATTCACTTTGACATATAGCGAATTTTAGTATTATTGTGTGCGCGTCAATGTTATGTATTAAATTTTGACGATGTATAGTTTCATTTGAAATTATACCAATTTTAATTACAAGTCATTTCAACAGAATGTTTAGAACCGACATTGAGGTATTTTCGTTTTTAAATAACCTTCTTCATTAGCAAAAAAAAAGGGAAATGTAAAACTCCTGCCGAGAAAAAGTTTGAATACTGTTAAAAGTGAGTCTCGAAGATTTTTGCAGCAACATTTATTCAACTAATAAAAGTTTTTCACCCAGAAATTTTGCAGATAACTCGAAGTGCGCTCAACTATCTAACTTTATGGAGCCCTCGATACACCTGTTTTGGTCATACAATACTGATGTAAGCAATATAAGACTCAACTTCTTGCCGTATACCAATTGAAGATCCAAGTGCTCGCTCCGTACATTTCCGACATTTTATTCGAAACATAAAAGGGACGCTGAAATTCTCGAGATATCGGCTCGAGAGACTCTAAGTTTTTCATTTTAAAAAAAGGACGCGCTGTAAGAGACGTTGAGAAAATGCAAAAAGAGTTTGGTTTTAACCGATGTCTTCATGATGACTCTGATTTATGCTTCATTCATGAATAAATCGACTTTGCAAATATGCAGGTATTCAATAACAAATTTTCTTCTTGGCATTTAAGTTTTGGATCAAATGGAAAACAATAAATAAAACAAAAAACAAAAATGATAATCGGATTCAGCAAACACACAGATTTTTAAATTCTATTTTGAAACTTTAACGAACACTTTAAATGTATACAGTTTATAAACTATTGTTTAATTAATATTTGTTTCAGAGATGTTTCACAAGTATCGCAGTAATTTCTGTCAAAACTGTCTTAAAACTGACGTTGCTGTTTCTATTTTTTTTTTTTTTGACATTACACCGATATATTCCAGATGGATTTACCCATTAATTAAATCTGATTATTTCACTGGTTTAGTCAAATAACAGTACACATCAAACTGTTGCTAGAAAACAGTACATATAGATTTTGTATGTAAGAAATCACATATACAAAATCAATATACACTATTTATTAGTAATAATGTTATTCAATTACATAGATGTTTTGAAGTTTTTAGAAATCTAAGAACGGGCGTGTGTTTTACTATTGCAAAAAATATTATTTTAATTAATAAATATTTTATCAATATTAAATTTACTATTTTATTTGAAATTAGAAGAATAACGGTAAGTATTGAAGCAAGCATACTAAATCAGTAGTAGCGTCCGCGTTGTGCCTGACCAAACATACACACTTACCACTGATTTTGTTATAGTAATCGTAAGAGTACGAGTTGCGGAAAAGCAGATATAGACGTCTATAAATGTGAAATTCATAAATATATCAACACTTTTAGCATATCGTTTTTGAAAAATTCATACTGCTTGAAAATTAAGAAGTGCAACTCAACAAACTCTTCACTCGAAATTGGAACGAATAATACCATTAAAATTCTGCAGCATACGTTCTAACAATTAGCACAAAATTTATAAAAACGTTTTCAAAGTAAAGAAAGATGCTTTCTGAAAAATAACAAGCTTTTATGAACTAATTCTTAATGAAAATGAAAAAACTTAGATGTAAAAAATATATATATGTAGCTAAATGTAATGTGGAATTATTTTCTGCTGGAAACGCTTTCTGTTGTAAAATAAAATTATTGTGTTTTATCATTTAAAAGTTTTTTCTTTATTTCACATTACATTTTTATGTATTTCAAGCGTACTTTTGAGAAAGTAAAAATGCGTGTTCTGGTTTAATCAAAAGAATATTTTATTCAAAATATAAAAACAATTATTTGTTTATTATAAAACTCTTTTTGTATTTTTTGTAAAAACATCTTTCAATTCATAAATTCAAAGTATATAAAAAATAATAAAAAACTGTACTAAAGCTTTTTTATTTACGATGAAAACTACTTTGGAACATTATCAGGTTCACCCATGAACAAACTCACAGTACTTTGAATAGATTAATTATTAGATCTTAATTGTTATAAATAACTTATTAGCTGATAATTGTTTCCGTTGAATCTTCTGCTGCAAATAGTATTAATATCAAATACCATCCTGAACAATTATTTCATATGTAAAGCTTTTATTTAAAAATCTCCGGGAATGCAGAAAAAATATTGCCATGAATTTCAATGTTTTCGAATAGCTCATCACAGACACATTCACAGCAAACGCACAACATCATCAGAAGCCCGATTTCCAACAATCTTAACTCCATCCGCTCCGCAATATTCTAATCACTCCACAATCTCAAACTCTCCCCTCCCCACTTCGACCTAGCCACCCCAACAACCAACTCTCGATGGTGTACAAGCTTTGCCTCGTACTCTCAGCGCTGTCAGGTGACAAGAGCAGCACCAGCTGCGGCGGCTTTCAAGGTGTAGGTATACATAGACACGAGCCTCACACCCGAGGGAGAAACCCGAAGGCGTCGCGCCAGAGCTTACAGACCCTCGACTATCCCCCCACTTAGAGGGCAGAGAGAGAGAGAGAGAGAGCTGACCAGAAAATGTTCATCGCGCAGCTCGCAGAAAGGTGGAGAAACAAAATTACCGCGCGAGCGTCATAAATCGTCGAGATTGAGAGAGCGCGGCTGGGAATCTTTGCATGCGCGCAGCGAGACGTGCGTGTCTGCGAGCGGATGATTGATCGGGCCGGGCGAAGCGATTACCGCTGCTCCATTGTTTTCGCATTGTGCTCCGCACTCGCGTCCATAAATAGCGCGAATCCAGTGGAAAAAGCACTATTGTGCGGGCCAGTTCCGGCCGATTGTTTATGCCCCTCTGTCAGGTTAATTCGTAAAATTAATAATTCGGCCGCGAATTTTCTTGCCCCCCCCCCCCCCGTGAGGCTCGTTAAGAATTCAGAGCTCGCGCTGCGCGGCATGCGAGCTTTGTGCCCCGTGGATCGAATTCTAATCTGTATTCGTTGCGCGCGGCCTGGACCCGCGTAACGGTAACGCGCCTCGTAAACCAGACGCCGCGGAGCAAATGTTAGCCGAGCGCACGGCTGTGTGGCCCCCGATGTCGCGTAGAAGAAGCGCGATTCTGGAGGATAGGGTGGGCTGAAAGTTGCAGGGTAAATGTAGGTACTCGTGATGTGATGGATTTGTAAAAGATTCAGTAGAATGGGTACGCGTGTGGTCGGACCTGGATACTGATTTTAGCGCTGGGAAGGAGAGTTCGTGCGATGTGGGAGCGGTGTCTGGAATGAAGATTCGCATTTGAAATTGAGATAATGGAAAATCTAGTTTGTTCTATTAGATCCATTGTCTAACAGTAAAGCTAGTACAATAATTAAAAAAATCTTCTAGTCGGTAAAATTAGTTTCGACTAACTCAGCTTCCCAGGAAACATCGCAACGAAACCACGTCTGAAAAAATCCCCGCGTCAATCCACCAAACTCGGGAATCCAAAAAACCGAACGCCCAACGCCAACAACAAGCCGTCCCCTCCAGCGACAACGGCAACACGACAAAAACAAAAAGAGCATCGCGCGGCAGCTTTTCTAAATATTTTCATTACCCGCGCCACGCAAGCTCGCAGCTGGCGCAAAGTACATGAAAAATTTTGCATAAAACGGACCCTCTGTATGCGCTCTAGCACGAGAGAGCTCGTATACACAATGTCGCCATCAGCGAGCCGCGGGAGAAAATATTTTTCGAACCGCGCCGTGTACACGTATCCTCGGCCGTGTTATGAAAAGGGCGAAAAATCTCCCGCGCCAGCTCGCGACAATACACAATGTAAACGTTACTTTGCATGACAGTGCCGTTCGTTAACGAGAGAGCAGCTCCCCCTGCCAGTTCGCGCGCTCGAGCTGGCTGCAGCAATTTTCCTTTGACGAGCTATACGACGGGAGGCTCGCTCGCTCATTGACTCGCTCTCTCTATGTTCTAACTGCGGAAACGGATTTTTCATTCGAGTGCTTTTGCTGTGAGCTCTTCTTGTTTTCGCGCGAGTTCGGTTGGGAGTTTAAAAGAGAGAGAGAGATTAACGGGTTACACGTGATTGTTTTGGCGATTCTGGGGAGGATCGAAGGCCGGTCATTTGGAGAAGTCGCGTGAGTGTTTGTTTCTTCCGGCGAGCGGGAGAATTGGAAAATTCGTCGAGCTGCGTGCGGAGGTGCAATTTGTACTGGAAGTTTATACATTTCATTTATCCCGCCCACGGAGTTTAACCGGCGCCGCGGCTAATACACTTTTTCAATCCATCCCCGTGGACGAGAGAAACTGAGAGAGAAAAAAAAAGCTGGCTAAACACATAAACCTACACGCTCACGCAAAAGTTAAACAAAGGAAGGGGAGCGAGCGGCAAAAATCGCAAGCGAAGCGAACTGCGTTGATCGACGAATATATATCCGCGGACGTAATCTTGCGCGCATACTCAGCGCCGTAGTCACGTACGCAGACATAAAAACGCGCGTAAACACAGAGCTTGCGATCGCTCAAAACACACACACACACACGCACGCTGATTTACAATCGCAGATATGCACGCGTAAACAGAGAAGAAGAGGAGCAGACGAGGAGCCAGAGAAGAACGGAGGGTGGGCCTACATAAGGGAGATAAATAGAAGAGGGCAAACAGAGAGAGGGAAAGAGACAAGAGTAAAGAGTAATTGGGGGGGATTTGTACGAGCTGGGGGAAAAAAGGGTGACATTGCGAAGGGTTGTGGAAGTAGTGGGGCACAGAGATACAAGCCGGCCAAGGGGAAGGGAGGAGGGCTGATATATCGCGCGGGAGTCGCGTTATGAGATAGATTGATGACTCGCTGATGCCCTCCCCTAACGCCCACGCGCCGCTCTTATCGGGGATAATTATTATTCTCATTGCGATGCTTATCGCCGTCGTCATGGCGATAGTAACGAGCCGTGATTATTTCGCCGCGGGGGAGCGGCCGTTCTGCTTTTCGATAGGAATTTTGGCTGTTTTCTTTTTGCGCTGCCGGGGGTGGATTGTGGGAGCTTTGCTCGAGTTATTGGTGAGTTTGGGATTGCCGATGCGCTAAGTCGAGGCTTGAGATTGCGGTGTTTAGTGCGGTTGTAATGAAGTGTTTAGTGGAAGCTCGAACTGAATGATTGTTATCGATCTGGGTGTGAATGAAGTGTGTAGAATTAACTTTGTAACGCGTGGTGTGTAAGTTTCCGACCCTGTTGTTACATGTGAACGTTAGGAAGGATTTGAGGTGTAACAAGTTGGAATTAGGGTTTAACTGTTATAGTTAAATAGTATAATTACGCACTGTCATACGAAATGACAATGACGTCCTCTATAAAAAAAAAAAATATATAAATGCGCTTAGGTTAATCGTACACGAAATTTTACGGAAATCGTGTAATAAATTTTACTTTAGCAGAGTGAAAATTCATGTAACAGAGTATAGCATATCACCATGTGTAATCTCGTCGCGAAAACCGGCGCGCAAAGCGAAGGAAGTAGATTTTCGACTCTTTGTAACCGAGAGACATTACAGTAATTAGATATCATTTTACGGGTGGTTAAACTCAAATGCGTTTTAGCAAAACTGTCGTCGAGTCAAGCACACAGGGCAAGCTGGACAAAGTTTTCAAGCACGTTGAAATAAAGTAAAAACATCAGGATGTTTTTTGAATTTCAATTAAAAGTTTGATTCGCGTATAAATGCGGGCAGATAATAAATATTTGAGGCAGGCGAAAAATGTTGACGTCAAATATTTGTACAAAATTTATCGGCACTTGTTATGAAACTGAGCTGTAGGATTTATTCAAAGTACCACTGTGTCGAGATTCATGAAATAATAGCTTTGCATTAAAAGTTTCTCATTGAAACTTTAGCACGCTTTGTTTAGCTACACCTACGATAGCTTTTCTGAAAATTTTACGAAATTTCCATGTAAAGTTTACAAAATAACGTGAAGTCTATCAAGTAACTTAATAAACAATAACATTTAAACGAAGTTTCAACGTACTGCCCTTTATTAAAAGAAAACATTGCTTCACTTGTTACAAACAAAAACAATATTTCACTCACCCGTCGCTCTCCACTCTATTTCTTGCTCCAAACACTTTTTCTCCTTATCCTCTATTTAACAAAACTCACTGCAGCCTCTCTCATTTTCTAAACCCAACAAAACATCGAAAATCGATGCCGCAGCGCGCAGACTTACATCCGGCCTCAACCAGAAGCTTAAAACAAACCAGACCGCTGCCGCGTCTCTGAAATTTCTTTTTCCACTCCCAAAAAAGACGAGAGCGCGGGATGAGCCGCGTGCTCGGCTGTATTAACGAAGCAGCAAAACGAAAGCACGGCGGAAGCGCGCAGACAAGATTACACGAGCCCCGGCCGCAAAATAGAGGAGCAGGCCGCAGCAGACGAAAAATCGTCTTAGCCGGAGATTAAAAGCGAGAGAAATTATTATACGGGCGCGCGCGGATGGACGCGAAAAATGTGGACCCCGGAAAAGCCGCGCGCGGCCTAAGGAAAAAAACAGAGAGCCACGCGGTGCGGATAAATAATGCAGAGGGGCTTATGACAATAATACGCGCAAAAAGAGGAGTCGGCCGGCTTTAGGAGAGAGAGAGAGGCGCAACTTCGCCGCGGGATGGAGCGATAAATAAAGATAGCCCAGGGGAGGAGGAGCAGGAGGAGTAGAAAGCGAAAGAGAGAGAGATAGGGCGGATCTTTGATCGTATGCGATGCAGCGCGCGAGCGCGAGGCTGTTGACGTTTCCAGGTCAGGGACCAGCCGAGTAGCGCTTGCCGAGAACGAGAGATAGAAAGAGGGAGAGAGCGAGTAAGAAATATGCAGGAGAGCATCGGAGAGAAAGAAAGAGAGAGGGGGTGGAAGATGGAGAGGCGGTGGATCGAGCGAGGGCAACGCACACGTATATAGACAGTCGGAGAGCTGGGAATGAAGCGAATGTGTGCGTGCTTTGCGCGGGCAAAGTGAAGAGGAGGAGAGTGACGAGGAGCGAGCGGAAACATGAAATAAGTGATGGAAAGAGAAAAATGGTAAGACAAAGTGGCCGATGGGGGAAAAGTGCAGGCAAGAAAATCGGGCAAAGAAATAAACATCGAAAAAGTCGTGAGCAAGAAAGACGAAAAGAAGCGAGGCATAAATACACGGATGAATGAGGCTTAGGCTGTGGTCACGGCACGCGATTTCACGCGCATCCGGCACGCCATAATTCCAACTCGGATCCCATTCGAGGCGGCGAAAGTTGCGGCAAACATGGATTACGAGCTTTGCTTACACGACGCGCGCACTTTTGCAAAGTAGACGCCGCAGAGGCGTCACTCGTCGCTAAGACCGTTCAATTCGTCATAACGAAACTTTTCATTTGACAAAGTGCCAGGGAGCTTGAGTCATCCGCGAAGAAGCATCGGCAAACGCAGATTTATATATGAAAAAGGAAGAAGGAGCAGAAAGTTAATCTTACTTTCCTCGGGCCTCGAGGGATCGGGGTGTGTTTTAGGATTCCATCGGTCGGAAACGGCACAGCAAACTTAACCCGCTCGTAAAGTGCAAAGGCTGTTCCAGGATAGCGAGCGAAAGGGGGCGGAGAGAAAAAATAGAGAGCGGCCGAGAGAACAGAATAGAAATCATTGATTCAGTGAATTTTTAAAAACTCGCCACCGCATCACAAGGGTGATAAAATTTCTCGTCGTAGCCGCGAGCCTGAATTTAATTGCCCGGCCGCTATGATCTACGAGGCTCATACATTATTAGTGCCAAAACCATGCAGCCTGTTCTGGGCCGATGTTCCGCGTACGTCCAATTTATCAGTCCTCTCCAAAGCCTTGACCAACAAGCTACGATTTGTCATCCGAATTATTTCTGCTGTTTTTCGCCGGCCTCGCCGAGCTGCGTTCCGAATTTTCGCTGCGAATCGAGTTCGCGCCCGCCGGCTTGGAATTGCGAACGCGGGCTCAATGGGGAAATTAACTAAACGCAGCGCGGAAGTAAAAAGTACGTCGATTGAGGCAGCGGCTCGGAGGCAATTTCCCCGTTTCATCCCCCCGGTATCTCGATTTTTATGATTCGCTCGGTCGGACCGTCGCGCCGACACTCCAGCTGGCAATCGCACTTTCTCTATAAAATCTTTTATTCGCCGGCGGTTCTGAGGAGCGGCAGTAAATAAGTTAAGCAGTGCATTAAAGTAAATTAAACTTTGCAGTTTTCGTATGTCTTTTAATTCAATTTTGGTGTATTATAAGCGGTAAAATATAATGTTTAGAAATTTATTAAGTGAACATAATATTTTAACGTTTTATTTAAATTAATTTTAAGTACTAAAATTTTAAAGTTTGATATCGAAACAATGATATTAACAAATTTTTCCGTACATAAAACATCAAACCATCGCACCATCTTCCATAAAAGACCAAAGAAACCAATCAATAAATCCAACAATAAACCAACAATCATCACCACACCCACCCTTTTTCCATCAACCACGCTTAAACAACCCCGATAAATAAAACGGCCTCCCAAGCAGTATTACCATACCAAAACCAACGCGTCATATCTCTCTCAAAACACACAGCCCGACTCCCCGCGGTTAAATTGTACTCGGCCGCAAGCTCGCTCCGCACGCGAAGCTTCATCCCGCTGTTATCTCAAGCTGTTTTCGAGTTAGCCGCGGCCGCGCGCGCTCTGCGATAGCGCAACGTTGTAACGAAACGCCGAGGGTAAAGGAATAAGGCACGGAGGAGTAGCAGCGCGATAAAAAGCAGGGACTGCCGCAGCGGCTCTAAAGCCATTCGGACGGATGCTGTGTAAATACGGCGAGGGGCTCTTTGATACAAAAGGAATGCCGCATCGGAGCAATTAAAAGTTTTTCCTGGCGCTCGTCGGGGGGGTTTGCTTTTTGAAATTGTTGCCGCGGATATGGAAATTAATTATACCACGTATGGTACTCGAAACTAATTCGCGCTCGGGTATATATTCTTCCTTAATTATACCGAGCGAGAGTCAAATTAAAAATGATCAAACGTCGTTGAAGCCCGGCTAAACTGGATTTAATAAAAATTTTAGCGCTCTCAAGTTAGAGAGGACGAGGGAGAGACAGAGTGTGCTCGTAGCGAAATAACGTTTGGCATTAACTGTACGAATTGTTAATTATGCAGGGAGCGCAACGGCAAAGAGCATACATGCATAAGCAGAGAGAGAGAAAGCGAACGTTGCGTCAGACGCACGCGGGCGCGCGCCCGTTACTTCGTTATAATGTACGTCACGCGAGAGGGAAAAGGGACGGAGAGATAGCAGTCGGCGGGGAGAGAGACGAGGATCGAGAAGCGAGCGAGGTAGATACGGAATTGGAGGTGGAGAAAGAGAAGCGAGCGCACGGGGCTGGGCTAGGGGCTTAGTTAAAGCGGAGACAGAAAAGGAGAGGAGATTAGGGAACGAGAGAAATGGAGGGACGCCGATCGAAAGAGTTACAAAGCAAGACGCACGGATGGCCGCTGACAAAAAATAGACTTACTGGAAAAAAAAAACACAGGAGAGCAAGCTACGTGAATTACAGTCGAGTCACGAAGCGAAAGATAAGAGAGGTGCGCGCAACTCGAATTCACACACGTATAGCTACACAGGCCAGAGCGTGTCGAGAGCCGGCGTATATACGTCTTTTACACGTAGCGTGTTGTGTGCATTTGCACACCGGGGGTAGGCACTAATTGATAATCCGTTTCGCCGGGCGCGCTGCGGCTGTAGCTATACCCGAGCGCGCCACGGCCGAGGGATGCCGCCGGCTTGAGTTATGCGCGTATTTGCTCTCGCGCCGGGGGATCGCTGATGAAGGGATTGTGAAATAGATAGCGCGGCTTTTCGTCAGCGCGGTGACGAAGTTTAAGTTTGGGGGGGTTGGGTTGAGGGGAGTTGGTTATCGAGGATGTGGAAAATTATTTTGCGAGTTTGTTGTTGAGGTGTTGATAGCAAGGGGGAAGTGGAAACGTCGATTTTTTTATTTAAATTTTTGTTTTTTAGATGTTAGTCTCGGGAAATATGGTGCTTGGGAAAATTCCGATGGAAGATGTGTTGAATAGTTAATACGTGTACGGGTTTATGGAAGATTTTACGATGGGTTTTGAAAGGGATTTATAATCGCTGCTTACCGAGAGTCATTAAAATTTTGTAACTAGAAGGTTACATGAAAATTATTAGAAATTAGGAATTTTCATTTTTTAAGGAATTTAAAATATCCCAACAAGCCTTTTCTCCAAGAAACTTCTAACGATAAATCTGGCAAAATTTTTTTAGTCAAAACTCATATAAATTGCAAAATTACTCTCGCAAACTGCAATGAAATTCTCGTGAAAAAAACGACTAATCAAACTGCCGAACAATTGCGCAGCCGCCGCCGATCTGCCCCCTAAAAAACTTGGAAAACTCTCCATGCATTCTCCATTGTTCCATTCAGTGCACTTTTTTTTACGCAACTTTAGCGACGGCGCTCAAGGCTCTACATTTTTTATTTCCTACCATTCAGACATTTCGACGTGGTATTAATTAGCAGTCGGCGAAAGGCGATTTACTCCTTCAAGAAAGAAGTAAAATCGTGAGCTTTTATGTTGAGTTTCTAATTACGCGAACCAAGAGACCGCCTTTATTAAGTCGAATTGTAAGGCGACGTTTTTTTCTTTAATTGTAATGTTAAACAGAATAGAATCGTGTAATTATGTTTTCCCGTCGTTGCTTGTATTTTTTTGCCGTATTTTTTTTTTCTTTAAAGGATAGTTTATACTGTTGAGTGACAAACGGTATTAAAATTTAATGAAAACGTTATTTAACATTGGTTGAGGCATTAAAACTTTTGACGTTCAAGTTTATTTTGGCTAAATGAATGGGACGCATTTATAAAATGTTTGTTTCTGAAGTGTGTCTGCGCGAAATGGAAAACAATAATACCTCTAAAAAGGTAAATAAATTTCATAAATTCTATCAAGTATGATCCTTCATTTTGTGCGCATCAAATAAACACAGTTTAATTCTTTTAGCAAACACAACAGCGAATGATTTTGTGTATAATATACGTAAGCTAATCAAATACGGATTTAATGGCTTTATCTTCAAACGAAACCTCCTGTATCTCACTTCTAAATAATTATTTTAGCTTTAAGTAAGATCCATTTAAACATTCGTCTGCACGTTTTACGGATTTAATCTCTAATTCCACTTCGTTTTCTTCGTTTTGTTTGCGCAATCTCGTTTTCTTTTCTTTCCCTCTCTCGCATTCTCTTTCTCTTACTGGCTGGTACGCTTGCACGCGCTTTCATTCGTCTCGAGCTTTGGCATTATTAATTTTGGTTGTGGAGGCAAATGCAGACTATTATACTGTAAGACGGACGATGAATTTTTCCGCGTAATTCCAGTCTGATGAGAAGAGCTTGGCGTTATGGTTTGACAGGATGAAATGTATGTAATTATAGTTGGATGAACGCCAGTTGAGTAAAAGAAAGATGATGGTAAGATTAATTAAATAATCTGACTTCTTATGCAATCTTTAATTACAGGAAAAGGTAATTATTAGGAAATTATATAATAATTGTAAAAATTATCGAATTAAATTGAAACCATTGTAGTTGTGGGACTTAATTTGACTATTACAGACATTTTTTTAATAAATATAAATATTATTTTTTTTAAATGTTATTATAAATTATTATATAAATATATACTTACGTTGAATATGATATATGAAATGTAGTTTGTATATAAAAGAATATACTTCAGATGTATGTCATTATTCTAAAAATAAAAAAATCTTTAAATCCGAAATATTGTAATTTCAGTAATGCGCAAAAGTATGAAAGCTTTATAAAGAATGCAGCAAACCAGAAAAACGGTAACTGAAAATTGCAGCGATCACGGCTCACGTGAATTCCCAAAGTTTCCCAGATGAACATCAGTCAGTGAATTTCAAAATACGATCCAAACAAACTTTAATCCTCGCTAAAAATTCTTCCTGCCTGAAACAGCTTGAAACGCCTGTCAGATATAAATAAATTAGTATCAAAGTATCGTAAACATACAGAATTTTAATGTCTTTTTTCTTTATTATTTTTACTAGGAATTACTGTTTTAATGAAAATTTATCGGGTATCAAATAATTTCCTTAAGAGTAATTATTTTGTTAAAAAAATTTATTATATTTTCACAATTTTGCTTTATTTAATTATTTGATTGATCTGCTCACGTATTCTTGTAATTAATTGAATAATAAATGTGTTACGGATCGATATTTTATCTAAGATATTTAATAGACGCGTATAACCGAAAATTGGTATCTGAATGTTGTTCTAAATTATAATGTATCTTTATATTTGCGAATGGAATGAAGATTCATTTTATAAAAACAATTGATAGCCGTTGTGCGGCAAGAAAATTTGTTATAACATTTAGTATCGCTTTAACCTCGGAGACAATCAGATCGCTTTTGAAAATATCAATAAAAGTCGCTTTAATTTGAGTTCTTGTCTTTTAATTTCTCTCCTGCCGTTACTTTCCGCTTGGAGCGGGAACAAAATGCTTATCAAGGCTCTATTTATTGATCGATGTGTTGCCCAAAAATGAATGAATAAGCTTATACGGTATATTTATCTCTCGTATTTTTTTCAAAATTGATGTTAACGAATGTTTTTATGTTTTTATTATATGGTACCGGCAAAGTCGGAAGTTCATTGTAATATTTTGTTTGAATACAGCAAAAATCTCAATAACACATAAGTAAATAGAGGAGGCTTCTTAACCTTTATTTTTGCTACGGAAGAATTCTTTAATGATAATCTTAGACGTATTTTTTACACTGAACGCGCAATAGCTACGCAAAAGTAGGCGCCCTCGTAAAAGGCTGTAGTTCGCTATCTAATATTGACCATAATTTTATTCAGTGATAATCTTCAGGAACTGCTTTGTCTATCGTTCTTATGATTTGTTTGTAGAAGGAGAGGTTTAAGTCGTGTGTTATATGAGAGTATTTGACGCTTACAGTTTTTTGTACCTTTATGTCTCTCGTTTGCATTTTTTCTGTTTTCTTGATTCGTTATTCCTAAGTAAGTAACCAATTTATATTTTGACTACTTTTAGTTCAAATTCATTACCCGACTGAGTCGATATTGAAGTGCATCTATGATTCTGCTTTTTTGACGACAATAATATCGCTAGCATCCCAAGTCACATGTGCATCTTCGAAGATTTTGATCTGAAGTATCCCGATATTTTCTATCTATGTTTGAACTAAGTTTGGAGCTTTGAGCTGCTGCCTATGTTAATTTCGCCTTTTTCAGTTCCTATTCTCTAGAGTATATCAGAAAGGGGTTGGTATGACTAGATACGAGGCATTGAGAATTCATTATTGATGAAAAAAATATTTCGGAGTTTGTGGGTATAAGCGCCAGATTGATCGCTCTTTTTTGTTGAGTAGGAAAGAGGATATATAGTTTACCGATATTAAAACTCTAGAACTTCTTTAAGTATTACGTAAGGATTTCTTATGCTATAATCTTCAAGGATCGTTACCGAAGTCCTCTCTGATGGCTATGAAGTCCATCAGCGTTTCTTAGATGACAATTAAATAGGCTCGAATTATATCTACCCATCAGGTCACCTAAGTATTACCAGCATAATTGAGGCATTTTGTTAATTCCTTTTTTCAAACTACAGGCTTGACACTATTACTGGCAGGCAGACAAGATCGTATTCTTTTACTCTCTTGCTTGAAAGACATAAGCATCGTTTTAAACACACTTCAATTTGATCTGCCCATTAGAAGATATAGGACGTCTTTTTATTCCTTCGCCTACTTAGTGCCACTTAAGTGTAAGCTCAATGGATATACCGCATTAAAGTTTTGCTTATTCTTACAGTCTAGATTAGTACATAAAATATATTTCGAAAATCGTGCGGTTGCTCTCTAATAATTCTATATAGTATATATAGGCTAAAAAGAGAGAGGCTATTTTTTCAAAAGAGCAATAAGGTCTATTGTGCCAAAACTAAGAATTTATAGAAATCATAATATCAAATAGTTGCATTTACTAGTTATTAAAAATTAATTGTTCTACATTATTGTTTTGTATACTATTTGTAATACATTTTTCTATACTATAAAATAAAACTCAAAAATTTTACGCATTCTATTCTGATTTTTAAAATTTTCGATATGTTTATTCGTAATTTAACTAAGATAAATTATCTTTTCAACATTGTTGTTATTCATTTTATTATCACAATAGTTACTGTTTGTGTTTGTTACTCTTTTATCAAAATTGTTATTTAATATTCGATAATTTTGAAAATTTCAATTTTTTAATTAAATAATATTTGGAATATTTTATGTTTCTGAAAATTGACCTCCCTTCTACACATTGACGTATTAACTTTTACAAGAAGCTAATAATTGTATTTAGCTATGTTTGAGTTTGTATATTAATTATACATTTAATATTTATTATTTATTGTACAGCGACTACATAAATTCATGCGAGAAAAGTTATTTTATTTCAAATTTAAAAAAAAGTGACAAAACGCCTCTAATAGTTAAATTTATATAAATTCGAATTTGCACATAGAAGCTCTATCTAAATGTACTGCGGCATGAAATTGAAAAATGAACTTGGAATTTTGATTAAAGTTTTTGATTGAAACTGAGACGCGGAAAGAGTACACTTTGAACGTTGGATTGTGGGAGACTGTTGTTGAAATTAAATTACAAAGAAAATTGAAAAAATTGGAAACGAATCGGTGATCGAATTTAGTTAGTAATTGTAAATCGGACACAATCGATGAAACTTGTCGGGGCTTCCGTAAATGTGCATGATTGAAAAATCGCTAAAAACTTGTAGTGGAATTAATTTTGATGGATAGAAAATTTACAAGCATCAATGAACAAATCGCCTCTAAAGACTACAAAATGGTAGAATGTTAAAAATAACCGCTATCAGTTTATTGGCATTTATTGTTCTCAAACTTAATTTATGAGTATAAGAATATATGACTTAAATAAAAATTATCATTATTATTATTTAGGAAATATATTTTATTTTTTAAATTAAACAATTTTAATTTTTAAGGGATTGCGTGTAATATTTTTATTGTACACATAAGATGGTACAGCAGTAACATACATTGTATTAAGCGAACATTTTACCCGTCTGTTAGTATCTCTGATTAAAAAATCCAAGCCTAACCTTCGCTACTCAAATTTTCCTTACTTCATATTGAAATTAATGGCTCCTGTAATTCAGCATCCAAAATTAACGCTCAACACGCTCGCAAAATCGTGAACATCGTTCACTAAATCACAAGCCCATAATCCAGCCCATTAGCCGTCAAACAAAATCTCCCTCTACATCCCGAAACTTACCGGCTGTAAGCTCTGAAACATTCAGCTGGCAGCGACGCTGAAAATCGAGCGTAGCGCTTATGAATTTTGAAGCCGATCGTTAATCGGCACATCGCCGTCTTGAACGCTCGCTTACTGCCAAAGGTAAACAGCCCTCGCCCCCTCCCCCACTCACGGAAAATTGGCCCGGAGCGAGCGAACGCGCTGCAGTTTGCAGGATTAATTAGCCGCCGCGTTCGAGTCGAGACAGGTAGAGAGCGAGAGCAGGAAATTGATCATCCGATTGTGTGACGCGTTTGTTGCGACTGTTCGGCAAAGACTCGAATGTTAAACTATTGATTGTTATTTGTAGTCGAACATGGGGGGAGATGCTTGTTGGGTGATCGTGTGGATTGCTGTAGTGCTCTTTAGTTAAGGCTTTCGCGGGACGATTCATGTATGTTGATTGCTAGTAATTAGGCAATCGTTTTGTCTTTGGTGGGCTCTTCATTAGCTATTGTCATTCGTGAAATAGCAGCCATTGCGAGCTGTACGTAACATTAATTTAAATAGTTGCATCATAATTTTGTTATTTAATTGATCATGATTAATAATTTTGAAGCTTTAATGCAGATTATTTATAAAAAATTAATGTTTTTGTTTTACATTCGATCCTTTAATTAACAATGAATTATTTTATTTTCTGTAGTGTATTTTAGACGTTTTAATAAGAATATATAAATTCCTGGATACGTTTATTACCTTTAAAAAGATTATTACATTGTATATTACCTCCACAAAATCCAGCAATAAGTTAATCAATTTGAAGGTACAATTTTTATTTGAATATTATCTACATAATTTTAAACATATTCTTGTATGTTGATTTTAAGTTGTAACAACTTAAGTTAAACTTTTAATAGGATCATTTTTGTCCATTACGTATAATGCTTTTAGTCCATTAAAACGGTGATGGAGACAAAACGCACTTTCCTATAGACTTTGTAGCCAACACCGCACGCATTGAAACTTTACTACTTCAGCAGAAACTGCTTACGGATACCTCGAAGGATTTTTTATGTAAAACTGAAATTCAAGTAGCTATATGCAGGAAGTTTATAATAAAATAACTTAATATATTTAAAAAAATACTATATAAATACAAAATTAATAATAACTTTTTATCTCGTAAATTCTTTTAAACAAAATTTTGATCATTAAAAAAACATATTTTATCCTTAAATTATATATTATGCGTACAACAATATTAAACGCATTTATTGATTAACTATATATTGATTTTTTCTTTTACTTGCTACTAGGTATTAATATTACCTCAGCACGATAGTAAACAAATAAAGCGAATCGTTTGAATTAGAAATAAAAAAATCGCAATCACAAGAAGTGTTATATATTCTTATGAGCTTTGGTATAGAATATGTATTTTTGTTCATACATATTTATTCAAAATTTCTTAAATTGAAATAAAATGTACCAAAATATAGAAAAATATACAGAAATGTAAAATAAAATTTGATAAAAACTATAAATAATTAATAAATACTTTTGTGAAGTTAGCGCCATATTATGTTTTCAAATTATATTTTGAAACACGGAATCGACTTTAAATATTCATATAAAAATTTCCTAAATCATATAATTCAGATTAGATTATTATATTAGATTATTTTATTTATGTGTTAGTATATATACTAAAATTATACATTTATCTCCTGTTTCTTTTTTCGAATTAATAGAAACAGTCATTGATTTATAGGATAACGGAGCTGAGTATCCTTGCAGCCAATAAATAAAACATAATCACTGCCATAATAAAAATTTTATCCTATATCATTATATCACTCAATACCAACAGAAAAACAAGCCATTTATTCTTATATACTGACAGTAAAAAGCTAACAAGCAATTGGATTAATTTTTTCTAAATTTTATGTCTACTTTTATACCTTAACGTAAATTTTCAAATAACTCTTGTTATCAGCGACCAATTTTTATCTCGAGTGATAACGATAGCGTCTCATCGTCGGGTCCACGAGAATCGACCCTGAACTTTTTCGTGCCTCGAAACGAAGAGGATTACTTTTTGCAATTCAGCAAGTAGCAAACGGCGGTCATCGATCCAATGACCTACTCCTAAGGGATAATGAGCCTGTCAGAGGGAGGGAGCGCTCTGCTCAAGAAGCCGTCAACTTCTAATCTGGAGCGCTTTGGATCCTTTTTGAAAGGGGCTTCAAACGAGGAGTAAAGTTTCACTTTTGACACGTTCTTATCGATCAGATTGCTGTCGGCAGTTTAGAAAAAATTGCCGAGACGAAAAAAGGACTCCGAGACGAAAGACGAGTTTTCTAACTCAAAGAAAAATTTAAAAATAATTTTAGAGTGAAATTTTTGTTGTTGTAAAATAAAGAGGCTACTTACAGTTTAATACAAAATTTAAAAAATTGGGTTAATTTTTTTCTTAACATTGAGATTTTTTATCTAAGTTTCTGATTTATTTTTAGCAAATATATTTAAATTCTCTCATATTATTGTTAAAAGTAATAAGAAATAAAAATAACAACAGTTAAAATACAGTAACCAGATGCTTTGAAGCATTAGCAATCTATTCAACATCAACCACTGTCGGTACGATTTCTATGCGTGTGGCGTTACAAAGCTCGCATGTTTGAGGCAATCATTAGCGATGATTAGCGTGGGAGAGCAATTAGTGCGAGAGTCTGGAATTCGAATCCCTCGAACTGTAATTAGATCTTCCAATTTAGTTTCATATAGTTGCGTATGAGATTTTTGTCACTTGAAAATTTTATTAAAGAAAAAAAAAGTTATTTATTATTAGTATTTATTGTAATTATTTAAAAATTTATATTATTATTTATCGATATCATAATATAAACAAATATTTGGTTTCCTCATTAAATATGTAACACAATATATAATTAAGTATTCAATATCACATGCTTTAAAGAAATTAACCTATAATTTTGTTTGAATATTATTGCGTATTACTTTCTAAAATTATTTTAATTATAAATATTGATAAATGATGATTGAATGCAATTTATGAGGAATATGCCATCTTAAATAAACAAAGAATATATTAATTATAAATACTAATAGATAATTATTATTATTATTAATTTTCATCAATATTCATGAATATTCTTTATCATTTCTAATACAACGGTAAAGAAATATCTTTATTAGTAAAGATTAGTAAAGATTAAAATATACAGCTTTATTTGATTGAAGCATTAATTACCTCAAATGAAGTTATCAGCTGGAATATGTAGGCGTGATGCTTACTATAGATAAAGTAGAAGTAGTTCAGGTAATCTATTTCAAAATGAAATTCATTCATTTTCTAAAATAATGCAAGTATTATTATTTTTTTGTAAGTATCATTTTCGCCATTATTTCTATGAGAAAGTAAAAATGTTACAATTAAAAATACTATAAATAAGATCGTTTATTATATGCTTCTATAAACATAGAAAATAAATCACTTTCTTTAGGAATTTAAATTCCAGTAAAGTGAGAGACATTACTTTTAACAATTACTTTTTTCTGTACAATCTCTTCTGTAGAAAAGCGACATTTACTAATATTATAATTTACACCATTATTGCGGAATAGGTGAAGATCTCTCAATTTATCTTTCTTTATAATATAAGTTTTAATCTCTTCATGATTAAAAAGTTAAGCCAATAATAATGGTTAATGAGTTTTCGAGTCTAGTCAAAACTTTTGTTGAACATCAACATATAAAAATATTAAAAATTTAATTAAAACAGTAAATGCTTAAAATTATTTCCCGTTTTTATAAAAATATTCAAAAGTCAAATATTCAAAAAGGTATTTTAATACCTTTTCTTAAGTCAAAATGTATCTGTATTGCTTATCGCTGTAAGCCTTAGTATCAATGATACTAGTTTAAATTTTTCAGAAAATACCCGTAGTTTGCTGACAAAAAATTGGAATTACTCTTCTCTCGAAATAAGATAATACTTATTAACTTTTCGGCTTCATCGATCACCAATCGCTGCACCATCATCGTTTTCATTTGGCATTCGGTAAGGCAAAACTTGTTCGATGGACGTTGTCGTAGTTGATTCATTACGATGCTTTGCACGGAGTCTTGAGTATGTTCTAGTAATGAATTTATGATATTGGTTATTATCTGTTGGTGTATATATTGATAACTAGGAGATTAACATTTCTTTTAAAAGTAACTGCTTTGTTTTTTGAGCCTGATTAATAAAATATTGCTAAACTAGGCGATTTTGCCATTTATTCAGAGGTCACGACTTTAAAGTTCTTATCTCTCTTCTTGTTCTATAAAGCATTTCCTTATTTATGAATGACACTTTATACTCTGTAAAACAGTACTAAAAGTTGCCATAATCAATAAAATTATTTTTATTTTATTAAAATTATATACAAAAGTATCAGTAAAGAAAAGAAAAATCGCAACTTTTGCAATTATTGAATGATCTTTATACTCCAATTTCAAGACGACAAAACGGGCAAACCAATATTTGCTTCTTCAAATTTAAAAATTTTTTCAGACAAAAACAAAAAAATTATCACATCTAAAATTTAAGTTTCAATAATCAGATAACTACTTAATTAACAGGACCATCATTTAACAAAACGAAAAATCGTTTAAATTTATACGCACCGAAAATCTGGACTCCGGTTGATTCCAAGCATCACCCCAGCAGCGGCTGCCGATTTCACGCTTCTTCGGCAAGGTGAACTATGTACGGCTAAAGCAGATTTGCTGCCAAAGAGCTTGCAGCAATTCTCACAGGCCCGCACTTTTGTAAGTCCACGCGAACAGCTTTTACCGCAGCGTTCACAATTTTTCTGATCTTTAGACTCTTGTTGCGTCTTCCTGTGGCATCGAAAATACTCGCTCCAGACGGACAATGATTTTGACTGCTCCAGACTGCGATAGGAGTCGAGGGCTTCCTTAAGTGAGGAATTGGAGTCGTGATCGTAAAAAGGCTCATCAATAGAGTTATGGTGAGATTGTTGGCACCATAAAGTTTTTGAGCTGGTTAGGTGAATGCTTGGTTGGTGTCTTTTCATTATTGGATGGATAACAGGATCGATATTCTCGGTGTCTGGTAAGGAGACTTGCTCGTCTATGTGAGACATCATTGTGATTGTGGTTTGTTCTTGAGCAATCCAGAGATGAAAAACCTGGAATAATGAGGTTTATAGTTTTTAGAGAGCATTCGTCATTATTGTGGAGAAAACTAATTGATCAAAAGTAAATTTTCAGATAGTAATGATTAAACAGCTTATCGAGAGGTAAATTTAAATGTGGATAGTTCTAATAAAATAATATACCACGTCCGATGTTGTAAATTCGGTATAGCCGTAATATTGATCTTTAAATCTTCTTAACGAAGTTATACTTTCGGTGCTGTACACAACTATTTTTAATATTTTATGTAAAATTAGACTACTTATATACTTACTTGAAGAAAAAGTAAAAATTTTTAAAAAGACTGTTATTTAATTTAAATATCTGATAATCAAATTTTATGAAATAACTTGTACAAAAACAATGAACCAACTTGTCAATCGAGAACTAGAAACTGTAGAAATCTAAGCTCAAGTATTTGCAGATATAAATAAATGTAAACATGTTATGTATATAAGGCATAATCATGTCGTAAATAATTGTAAACATACAATGACTCAAGTAATACTTTAACGCTTAGGATAATTTAGTCCAAATTTGTTAAAATGCAGATGTATTCATCATTATCTTATACTCAAACAGAGAAATATTATCGATTATACCTTAAAATTAGTTTTGTCCTTAATCTTTAAATTATTATAGTGACAAATATTTTATTAATAGTTCAAATCAATAAATTATTCATGGAAAGATGTATGTAAAGTCAACGTTTTGATGAATTTAAATTATCAATACTACAATAATTGACCAAATTGAAACTTTTAATTTTCAATTATTATTACGGGATTTATATGTACTCATATGTCAAACATTATGTATTTCATAGTAAGTAATTATCTTCGTTTGAGACCAGCATTCGTTGTCATATCTCTGCTTAATGTTTTATTGATTTTACCTAAAATTGGAATTCAATTTTCAATCAAATTATGAAATTTCTGAAATATGTTCGAAACAGATGAAGCTTGAAGTAATAGGCTTGAGCATGAAGAATCATCATAACTATTTTTATTCTTTGTCGTGGTGTTATTAATTTTATTGTTGCACCAGTAATTTTATTATTAATATTTGTATTTATGGAGAGCGAGAATAACAATCCAAAAATATTTGTATTTATTGCTCTTAAGGCAAAAAGATCATTTCATATTCAATAATTTTCAATTTAAGCTTTTAAATTATTTATCAAAGGATCAATATCGAATTCCACAAAGCGTGATAATTGGATCTTTGCCATAGTCATCAGCAATTGTAACTGTATTTAATGTTTCTCTCTCCCCCCCCCCTCTCTCTCTCTCTCTCTCTCTCTCTCTTTCAAACAAGTTTTTTTTTTTGGCGCTTTAACAGACAATACATTATTTGACTCAATAAGTTCTCAGTCCATCAATATTAATTGGAGGAGGAGCGAGAATATGTAGTAGGAAAGGCAGTTCATTTCCGATATCTAACATTGAAATCCAGTACTCATATAGTATCATTAAATGAGCCATCCTTCCCAGTATAAAGTTATTGGTTATTTAATTTTAAATATTTGTTATTTGAAATTAAGCAGTTGTCAGGCTTTAGGTATTTATGCGAGATATAAGACATTTAATTTTAAATATAATATTCAAAGTAATAGGAAAAAATGATTGGAAATTTCCTTTTTACATACATGGTTCATTTTAAAAAAGTTAGTAACTTTTTATATTAAGATAATAATTTTAATTAAGAGAACTTCAACAAGCCAAGATGTTAGCATGTTGATTAAACTATCTAGAGAAACAGGGTGGTCTTGATACCTTGTAGATAGGATTTTGACAGATTTAGATTTTTGACAGTGGATGATCTAAGCAATTACTGTAACCTACCGATTTACGAATTTACATTCAAGTGCCACGTTGTAATTTCGGTGGAGCCATAGCTGAGTTTGAGTTCGAGACTGGAATTGTGATAGTTCAAGGTATATCATCTATTTGCCGTATTATTAACTTGAACGAATATCTTTAGCATGACAGGAAACATATAATTCTGACAGAAGAAGAATGTTACAATAAGAAAAATGTTATCTATTATAATATCTGAACATAATTTAGTCAAAGAATTTCAGAATATTTGTTTTTGAAACATAAAATTATTTAATTTTAAATTTAAGTAAACAAATTACAAAACTTAGAACGTTAAAACGAGGTTTGCATTCAAAAAGTCTACAACATAACGGTGTACATAAATATTTTACATGTAATAGCTGTATAATGGTAACATGAGACAGCAAGTGAAACTTTAATACTCCTTTTTACTTGTCATGGAAGTTTGAATTTTTCCGAGCAAGTTTAAGAGCTATAGTCTAATTTTGTTTTTCATTCTCTATTTAGCTCATTCTAACTGGCAGTGAGCATTGTTAGTTAAAAAAACTAATTTTCATGTTTAATTTTTTCTTTAAAATAAATATGTGTAAAATAAATATACATCATACTACTTTATTATTTATATTATATATAATAGTCTATAGTGAACAAATCAACGTAATTGTCAAGATCATAGAATTTTCTTCTACGTATAAATTTGAATTTTGGTTTATTCCTTTAAAATCAAGCTAGACTTTTTCAAACAAGAATTGCCAAAGTCTTTTTAATACCCCTACAGAATTTCGCATACTTTTACAAAGATATGATAATTTCTCTTAAACTCCTCATCTTCTCCAATTTCATTATATACAAATATTAAAAATAAGAAATTTTAAAGTGTACGTAAAGAATACTATTAGAAGAGTATTATTCACAGAAAAAAAAACAAATATTGTAAAAAGAAAATAATTAAAGAATTAATATTGAGAAATCTATTTTCTCCAAGGCATTACTAGCCGATACAACGACAAAATCCTCTTGTGAATGGAATAGGAAGCGGAAGCGCACGAATGTATTGCCCGCTAGTAAGACGAGCCATTCGAGAGGAAACAGCGAATCCTCGAATAAGTCGCTTTGCCCTCAAGTGGAGTCGAATTTCCGGAGGTCCTACTGTCTTTTTTATCAGCTTGCTAACCTAAATCGGAAGTTCTACAGCCGGATTCCTGGACTATTTAAAAGAAAAGGGAAGAAACAGAAACCTTTCTATCTTACAGTCGCTGAGCAGTGTAATTTCCACTGTTTGTGCATAGTAGATAAGTTATTAATAAGTTAACTATTATCCTTAGTAACGAAAATATTTAAACATTAGTCTTCCTTTCCTTCAAGATTTTTTCGATTATCTAGATTATGCAGAGCTTTTAGTACCTTTTTATTCATTACTCATCGCTAGAAACGAGAATCAGAAATTATTACTAAAAATTTTTATTTTCTGCGGCCCCTATTGATATATTACTATAACAAAAATCATTGCAATATACCTTTAGGCCAAAATTATATTGCGTATACTATCGAATTAGTATTGTGATAAAGAAATTTTTAATTAAGATTGTATAACCCTCACTTTTAAGCAGCATTGTAGGAGTAAGAGTACTTGTAAATAAGTTTATTTTTAAATAAGTAAATTTTTATCAATTTTTACTTTTATATAGTACTACGTAAAAGCAATCCACCAAGAAACCGGTCTTTGAACATCAGATAAAAAAACAAACAAGGGCAGTGTCCGAAACAAAGCCGTAGTAATTCTAAAATTAATAGAGAGATATCGATTTCAGGCCAAAGCGTATTATTGTACAATGCTGCGATAGCCAAAGAGAGAAAGCGCAGCAATAATCCAGCTGGCCTAATCAACGAAATTGCATTTGGAGACGCGAATGGATTGCGGTGATCAGAAAGTCGAAAGGATACTCTCGGCGAGATACTCGTTGTGTCCTCGCGCACGCTCGCAATTCGAGACGAGCTTCTTCTAAATCCTCGAGCTGTAATGAGGTTCTTTGGTCACTCTAACAGAAGAGGGGATCCATGCCGGTTTCCAGAGCGTTTTAACTTGGTAAGTGCCTCGCCATTATTTGTTTATCGTAATTGTATTAACACGTGGAATTTGCTTTAGTTCGTTTTTCTTGAAATTTTGATAAAAAGAATGTTATAATTATTTTAGTTAAATTTACAAAAATTTACAGTATAATCAATTACATAAATGTATAAAATATTTCACTTTAAGAGAATTCAGTATTACATATATGTAAACTTATTAAAATGATTACAAAATGATATTCAAAACATATTTATAATTTGGAAGCTAAAATACTTTATAAATCAAAACATTTTTATTAAAATCACTAAAACAATTTGGTTTTGTAATAATATCGTAAATAAGATACAAATTACGATTTTAAAAAGCATTCTGCTAAAGCAGTTATCAACCGTGTTTTATTTTAATTACCACTTTTTAAGTAATTGAACCTTGACGATTTAAAACTACAACAATTATCTGCTATTTGTGATGCTATTGTATGCCTGGAAAAGGAACATAAATTCAAAGCGTTTTAAATAGAGGTAGGAATAAAATAGAGGATTAGTTTGTGACGCTCAATAGAATCTTTCTACATTAAACTATCAAAACGTACAATAAAGTTATTAAAACATTAAACAGCATTATGTTCAATAATCAAATTCAGTTACTGTTTTGTATTTTTATAACTGCTTCATTAAAAAGTATAACTTATTTTGTATCTGGAAGTTATTTTAATGCTATTAAGAATAATATTCTTAATTCTGAAATTTATCAGGTTACATTTTTTGTAGATGATATCAACTTTACTTATCAAAATACTTTTATTCGCAATATATCATGAGAAATTCCAATTATGTTAATAGATTTGAAAGTTATAGAAAAATTCAATTTTAATCAATTTTCAAAGTTACCAATTTTTGAAAATCCACGACGTTCTACAATTTACATTATTTTTCATAGTAAAGATGATGACAATAAGTTAGAGGAACAGCTTTCTTGGATTTTTAATGAGCTTATAAAATTGTCACCTATATCGACACGACCAAAATGTTTACTTGTATTATTCAGTAATAATACTTCGTTCGAATCTAGTTATAAAAAAATTTTAAGTAAAGCTTGGTATTTAAAGTTTTTGGATTTTTCAATTATTAATGTAAAAGATAATAACGCAGTTATTTTTAGTTATTATCCGTTTACTGGAGTGTATATTAAAGAATATTTTTCTTCGACGACAAATATTTTTTCGGATAAATTGATCAATATGAATAATTATTCACTTAAAGTG